>JAHHFK020000096.1:0-277044 GCA_024533555.2 Aedes koreicus
CCAGCTGTATTCGCTTTCAAAATAAAGTGCTTTTCATAAATGATTTATCGGCCATTCGATAATGAAAACTTTATAATACAAAGATTTTGTTCTTTTGGTTTGTGTTTAACATAGTTAACAAAAACATGTTCCTAACATAGGGTCCACGGGTTTCATGTTAAACCTTTGTTATTTTATCATGTGTAAACAGTTAGTTTATAACGTGTGACTATTTTCTGTAAATCTGCATTATTTGGTTTATCGGTTCAATTTAGCCAAATTTAGATCATTCGAAGATCGTGGAGATAATCTGTTCAACTTAACCATAGAAATCATGATGCCTAAAAAGATAAGGAAATCGTTCATCTTGATAGCATCATGATTTTCTTGATTATCGCTGAATTAATGACATATTTGGTACATGGGTCGAATGAAGGAGCTAGGCTAACATTAAATCCCGTTACTCTACTATCCGACAGCAAATTTCCAAGTGTTTTGTAGGAGTGTAATTCATAAACTGTTAACTGTTGAAAATTGCTTCAACGTGATGACCGTAATCAATTGAATCATAACTGGTTTACTAACACCAACTTCTGACACAAATTTTTAATTTATATATATATATATATAAAAAAATCAAACTCACCTAGACGGAATGGATCGTATGGAGCGTATGGAGCGTACGGCGTCGTCGGGGACAGTATGTTCCGCAGCTGCTGGAACTGCTTCTCGTACTCCTGGCGTTGCTTCTCCAGCGCCACCTGTTTGTCCTCTTCGTGTTGCTTCTCCAGCCGTGAGATCGCTGCCTGGATCGGATTATTGCTAAATTCGTTCTGCATCAGTTCTTCTTGAGCGTGGTAGTAGTCCAAATGTTGAGCAGGTGTTTGAGGTTCGGACGAAAGGTTATTGTTATTGTTGTTGGACTTTGGACAGTTTACTCGGAAGAAGTGATGATTTCCCCACAGGATACGGTCACCGTGGTTCAGGGAGGTTTTGTCCGTCACGACAGAACCATTGACGCAGCAGCGAGCGCTCTCAATCGGTTCCATGAACAGTTCGCCGTCTTCGATCGTTATCAAACAGTGCTCCGGTTGGATGCCCAATCCTAGCAACTGAATATCCGGTTGCTTGTTTATGTCATTGCTTCTCCCACCGATCAGGGTGAAATCTTTCAAATAGTAGACGAGCAGCTCATTCAACGAAGGGTCGGCATTCAAGTTAACCAAATAGTACTTGTTCTTCTCCACCTTGATTCCACTATCCTGAACACTGATACCCATTTTCTCTAGGGCCTGTTGTCGTTCGCTCTGAATTTGTTCGGTCTTCTCTAACTTTTCCTCCCAAGTTTGCGAAATTTGCTTCATCAGATTTTCACTTTCTGCCAGCTTATCGTGAATGTCTCCCCGCTTCATATCGCCAATACTTGCTCCAGTTGCATGCTTTAACATCTCCCTCAATGTCTCAACCTCCCTCCTGAGTTCACGAATAATACGAGCATTTGGATCCTCGTTAACCACGGCATGATTGACGATTCTCTTCGCCCGATCCGCATACCGAAGTGTCGACAACGTCTCTTCGTAGTTATCCGCCGCCGGTGAAAGTGTTGCCACCATCACTGTCTTCGAATTTCCACCCAAGTTATCTTTTAGCAACCAAGTTAACACCGAATCTCGATAGGGAACGAATTTATCCTTGTTCCGACTCCCGCTGGCCTGATCAGCCAGTTTCGATATGACCAATCCCAACGTGGTCAAACTCTTGTTGATGTTCGAACCTTCCTTTAACCGTTCTCCTACGGCACCAGTTTTCACTGCCCGCTCACTACCGGCCAAATCGACCAATGAAACACGGGACACCTTCTCGCCCGTCACACCGGACAGTGTGTCGATCAAAGTCTGTGTGAGCACCACCGTGAAGACTGCGTGCGAACGGGACGATTCCGAGTTCATGTTGGTTGCCGCCACCGTCCGAGACTTATTTCCCTCAGCCATGAGGTTGTCGATATCCTGTAATTAGAGAATTAAAAAAACATTGCTTTAAATAATTGAAACTAGAAAACCCATCGAAACCACAACCCGCAATAGAGTGGCCGAAAAATTCTGACCAACCACGATGGACCCATAATTATAACCCCACAAAACACACAATCTCAATCACATTAATCCGCGATATAATAACAATCCATTCTCCATGGGTAAAATCTGCCTAGATTTGTTTTTGTTTTTGGTTTGGCTGGTGAGAATAACCGAGCCGTGACACGCAACCATATGCGGCCGGCAATTGATGGTGGACATACAACACACGTTGAGTCTAAGTATACATATAGGATAGATAATGCATGGTTTTCCCGACCGGAGCGAGCGACCGACCATGCGGTAAGCCCAGGACAATAAATGAAGTGAAAATCTCCGGAGAGTCGTTTCTTAGTTTAGTGTTTTTCCTCGTCACTGGCGCAGGATTCGCAATACACGGAATGAGTTTTTTTTCAGGCTCAATTTATTTATGGGCACGCTATAGCCAACCCAGGTCAGTGCAAAAAAACAGCACAAAGTTATAGTAGTAACAATGTCGTATATCTCAGTCACTGGAGTGGAAGCAAAGGAGACGAGAAGAAGAAGTAGAAATGTCGCGCTGAACACTATTTACAAGGAAGCTGCCGCGGCGCCCCTGTGTTTGGTCCTTGCCAGAGGCCTTTGAGCTAACGGTCTCTCACTTTGACTGGTCTGTGTATGTGCAGGAAGAGAACAATAAATTACTCTATCGAGATTCACGATTTGGCATCCGCCGTGAGGATGTAGGTCAGATAAACGGTCTTTCTTGGGACTGGTGCTGATTCTGCTGCAAAAGTAGGAGTTTGAGTGCGGCAAAGTTTCACGAGCGGAGTGGGGTTTAATGAAATTGTATTGCTTGGACTCTTGAGCAAAGTTTTGCACGGTTATATCACACAACTTCAGGGACGACGGGAGCGTGCATTTTTGAGCTTTTGAAATACTGAGGATACGGCTGCAGTCGGGATTGATTCTCCATCCCAACTCAGGGTGTCGTTGAAGCGGTGGTTCGGTATTCCGGTCGCAAATTGATCATCGGTTTGAAGTAGGTAGCATTCTAGTTATCACGTTGAATATTTTTGATAATTAATATCAAGACAAATTGAAACTATCATTTCGAAAAATCTAGCTAGATGAACTAGCAAACCGATGCGAAGGTATCTAACAGACCGGTTCGATGGAGGTACACTAGAACTTATGAGGAAGTCTGTATCTGGATTCATGGAGGAAAACTTACTGATACCCAAAACAATGCTATGGCGAATTCATAACATCTGCAAGATTACCAGTTAGCCATGAATGCAGTTGACTCTCGTGAATATCAAAATTGACTGTACACTTCAAGAATTACACAAATCAGTCATCATCTTTACATCAAAATCGATGTAAGTATCTAACTATCTACATGAAATAAAAAAGAAAAAATGCGTCTTACCTTCAGCGATTTACTGCTGCAGTTTTCTTTCAATATCAACATAGTGAACAAATACATCAAAATTAAGTCAATTTAGCCAAAAGTGAAATCACTCAAAATTTGAAAAATTTGTTTTAAATTGGGTAAAAGGCACACCCTGTAACAAACGGGCGTTTGTGTTTTGTTTTTTTTTCTTTTTTTTTTTTTTTTTTATTTTGGGGGGGGGGGGGAGAGAAAAAAAAAATAGAGAGAGTACACTGAGGATACTGCACTGATGAATATCGTAAGTCAAATTTTATGAACTGCTTAATTTTTCCATTTTGAGTAATTTCATAGTTGCCGTATGTTTTTCATATCAATAAATTAAAATTTATTCTGACGCATTATGTACTGTATACGCTAATCGTGTACTTTTCATACGTCAGTGTAGTGAGAGTCATAGTTGTGTCTTGTGTGAAAAAAATCATACGTGGCGCATATGAGAGAAGAGCAGAGTGAGGGACAAAAAAAATGGCTTCCGCAGACGATTTGTTGGGTGATCTTCCGATTCCGGCTAGTGCTTTGGAAGTATTTGGAGGTATTTTTCATTCAAATCAATGTTTTTTCATAATTATTGTGCACTTAATTAACGGTGAATGTTCAATTTTTATTATTAGAGTGTGGAGTGGATACAACCGCCCTTTTTTGTTGGACCAAAGGTCAAATATCCGATGCCCTTTCGCAAACTGATGTTGAGTGGTCAATTGACTTAATTTGGGGATGGATTTCAAGCTGGCGAAACCGTAATGTATGTTAATAATGAAAATTAATGCAACTTAACGAATATTTATATCGTATTGATCTTCAAAACTTTCAGGATCTTGAAAACGCGGTAGTAATTTACGAGAATAATAGCATTTCGCCAGAAGCCGAGGAACAGAAAGCGGAAACAATTCATGCGATTCCAGCGGACAAACCCGAACCAGTGGAAAAAAACAATGGGGTAAGTCATTTAAAAATACAGAGAAAATGTGTCCAGTAAATCATAACATTTGAATATGCGTTTAACATGTAGGACGAACTGAACAATGCCCAAGATGCTGTTGACACCGGATCAAAGCCTGAGGACTCTGTAGTTTTACAGGAACCCAAAGCCAAAGCACATCCAGACACAGAAACAGAGGCCATACCAGAAACGCAATCCACAACGCATGCGGAGGACAGAGAAGTTCCGCAAGACGTTTCTGATCCTGCTGAGGACCCAGTATGTTGAACAGGGCATAACTAAGCTATGTCCTTCCGATTTTATGTTTTTGATTAACACCTTTTTTCTTCAACAGTTTTCGAACTATCACTTCTCACCGAATGTGCTCAAAAGCTTGCTGCAGAAAACAGTGGTTAATTCCAGTGATCCTGAAAAATGCAACTGAATTAGACCTGCCGGACGCCAGTAAAAAATTCTGACTGATATCATTGCTAGACTGCACCTCGAAAAGAAGAAGAAAACAACTGCGGATCAGTTGGAAGTTTATGCGGACGTCATAATAAAAGTTTTTCCAAAAGAAACGAAGGTATAATGTATTGATAGTACCACAATTTAAACATATTTAAATTTCTAATGCTTTTCTAGGCGACTTACTTTAACTCCAAAGAAAAAGGAAATCCAGGAGGCAAGTTATACAGCAGGATAAATTACCTTAGACAGTCTGAGCGCAAAAGAGAAAGAGAGGAAGAAGAACATCTGAGTGTTATTCAAAAAACCAAATCGAGTAAAATCGAAATACCACACCAGGCTATCAGCGCCCTCGAATGGCTGCAATTAAACCGCTCGCCGTGGTCGACTGTCATTTCTCAATGGGAACTGTCGTTTGATGCTCGAAAAGAAAACCTGAGAAAATATAATAAAAGCTCTACAGTATTGCAAACATTTCCTCATTTATATACGGAATATGGATATCAGTTCGTAAGCATTTGTTAATGTTGGTCAACAATCTTAACATTTAACTCAACCAATCATTTTTTTTTCACCATAGCTGGACACGGATTATCGTCTACTAGGTTTGAAAACTCAATCTGGTGGCCTGAATAAGTGGGAACAAATTATCAACCCTATCGGAAGCTACATAGCAAAAAATGCAAAGGACCCGTCAGCAAAGCTCATTGTTGAAACAATTAGAAACGAAAAACTCTTTACTGGTAACTGAAATGATCAAGATAATTTACTTGCTTGCCTTCCTCACGAATCGTACTTTTTTTTCAGATTTGCGTTTACCGGCTGTATTGCTTGGATTAAACACCGTTCTTATTCCCGTGAAGGCAGCTTCAGGGTTTAAACCTACTATTACGACTGCTCAAGACGATACATTTTTATTTTGCAAGACAAATGAATATGCAAACGCGACTTTGGATAAGTTCCGAGCACTGTGTAGTGAACAAGGAACACCCGCAACGGCCAAGCTAATAGTTTTTGGAGAAGACTACAAAAATGTCCCAGGAAATTGCCTGGTGGTTTATAAGGACTTACTATACAGTCTACCAAGTATCGGTAGAGGTATAGATGTACTGATTAAACTAACCGTCGTTTTTGGCTTACCATTTTCAAAAGTTTTCAAAACTGGTGTGGTTATTTGTGCAAAAATATGTGTACGAGATAGAGTGCACAAATACTTATGTTTATATCGCTAAACTTTCTGTATATTTGACTACCAACCAACCATGTTCATCAAATGCTGCATCGAAGAATGTATGATCCTGTTCGACTCTGCCGAAAAGCTACTGACCCACCTGGCAGTTGAGCATAGAACACCCGCCAACTACCGATACCCATGCAGTTATCCAGGATGTCCACAAACGTTTAGAAAGATCTATAATTTTAAGCGACATTTAAGAAATCATAAATTTCCATCCGACGATTCTAAGACGCAACCAACTATTGAAGGAATTTGCGAAACGATAAACGACAGTGAGCCAACAAATAAACTTCAAAGAAATGAATTTCACGAATCTGAATATATATCTAACGTTAGTGATAAGTTGTTCTCAATACAAAAGTCGGCTACAGAATTCACTTTAAGTATGCACAGCAAAAAAACTTTTCAAGGCAGGACGTTCAATATATACAAAACGAGACTCAAAAGTGTTGCGGTACTATTGCAGAGCAAATCGAGAGCATAGATGGTAGTACAAGTAAACCTGAAATGCTACACTATAAACTTTTTCAAACACCTTCAAAAATTAGGCAGATTCAAGTATCCTACGGTTATAACTTCGACTAACGACAGTTGTACGAGTATCAGAAGAAGTACAAACTGAAAACTACGATAGAAAAATCTTGTTTAGTGTTAAATGATATTGAGTTTCAGATAAAATCATTTTTTGAACAGCATACTATATTGACCAAAACAATTGAAAACACTAGAAAACTGGAATGTTCAAAAAGCGTAACCCATTTCCTAAATGGAAAAGATTGGAAAGGCATCAAACAAAAATATGCAAACGAAAAGGGTTTTGATCACATTATACCGGTCTGGATGAATGCAGATGAGTTCGAAATAAATGATACACAAAGCTCCCATCATAAGGTCGATTCTGTTTGTGGGATTTATTATAATTTTCCTACACTACCAGAAAAATATAGTTCAAAGATATGCAATATTTTCGTAGCTGGTTTAATCAGAAAAGTTGTTATGAACAAAGTAGCCATCAACAAATTGGTAGAACCTGGGAGGGAGAAACAAATACTACACATACAATGTATTGAATGAGTATCGATATTGGGCATGAAATTTTCTAGCTCGTTTCGCTTTTTGCAGCTGGTCATAAGCTGAGGCGACGTTTCAAAGTTGTTCAACTTTTGAAGTGTTTAGTTAAATACGGTGGCTTGAAATAGCAGGAACTATCCAGAATTAAGTTTTTTTTTGCGTTTTCCCAGTAATAATATTACAAGATCCAAATGGATAGAATACTGTCGGCTGGGCTCTGAGACAACCGAAATTAAACCAAGTTCGTGAGTCGGTCGCGTTAGTTGAAAATGGTCGCTTTTTTTATAGGTATTTGATTATAATAACAGTGCTATAATCTGCTTTAATTAACATTCTGTAAGTTTATTTTGAAAAGGCTTGTTTTCGCTAGCGCAATCATGCAAATAAGAAATGATGTTCCATCAATTGATGCATTATTGTTGCCTTCCGATAGCTAGCCGCTATAAAGCGATAGAATGTTGGATTTCTATAAATATCGTCCTCTCTACTCTTCACCGGCGCTTGCAGTGTTGCAGTGGGGCCCGAATTAATGCCACCTGAAGACGAAGTAGATGATAAGGATTTTGAGGCGCATCAAGAAGCCGTCGGGAACGAATCAGCTTCTTTTGATGAACAGTTCGAAGCAAAATCGGAATTCAGAGCAACACTGGTTTTAGAGGACAGGGAGATTTTAAAGCGGTTCAGGTAATAATATTAATGATGATAATAATCCTCACATAAAACCTTCTAATAGAATTAGTAATTAAAATTTGTATTAAAAATAATGATAATAATTAGAATAATGATAATAATAACAAAAACAAAAATAATAACTACAAATGCAATGATAGTAATAAAAATAATTATTCTAGTAAGAATGATCACAACAAGGCAAATTAAATTCATCATATATTTACTATTGATATGATGATTGTTCATATTGTTATATAACAATAACAATGAAAAAATTATAATCAAAGTACAAAACTAAAAACAATTTAAATAAGTGTAAGACAATATATAATAAAAATGAGTGTAACAATATGAATTCCTAATATTCTTAATAAAATAACAATGAATTTTTTATTATTATTTTTCTATGATTATATATTATTGATTTTCTTATAATGATAGTAATAATTTTAATTATACCTATTATAAAAATAAAAATAATCAAAATAGTTATAATAACCATATGCGGAATATTAATAATAATCGTTAAACTTATTATCATAAACCTTTGACCCATATTAGTTTCAATCATAATAATTATAATATTGTAAGCCAACATAAAAATTATAATGAGATATAGAAAAATGTTAATGATAATAAAATGATCAGAATAATACTTATGTAATAATAATATCAATATTATCATGTTAATCTTTTTCATAATGAACAAAAAGAATTAAAAAACATTTAGCAGGTTAAAAAACAGAATTAACATAACAATCATAACAATCATACAATCATTATCATAATAACCGTAATCAAATCAATAAAACTTAGATCAAAATCATAAAATCATCATTATTAAATCATATTGATTAATAAAATATCAATTATAATTTTATTAATCAAAATAATCATGTAAATAATTGATATTATAATAATAAAAATTGTTACAAAATATTTAAGAGAGTAATTATTATAATACTAATCATAATAGTAATAAATATAATATTCAATACTCATCATATTTCAACTTATCATTGTTATAGAAATATTCCTTATCATTATTAGAATTAAAATAAATATTATAACAACCAAAATATTCGGTATGATAATAAAAAAATAATTAATAAAATAAAATAATACGCATAATATTTTGATCACCAAACGATATTCATTATTTTCGTTACAATAAAATCATTATCATTATAATTATCACATTAATAACAGTAATAATAAAAATAATAATTAGAATTATAATTTTTGTAAAAAATGTTCGTATAAAAGTAGGCTTGATAAAAATAATATATTTTTTTATATGTTATTATTTTCGTAAAAATAATAATGATGATAATAATAATAATAGTTAAAATTATACATTTTGTAAAATTTGTTCTCATAAAAAAAGTTTGAATAAAATTAGATTTTTTTTATTATAATATTATGGTCATTGATTATATTTCAATATGAATAATAATTATAATTTAGTTAGTGATAAAATGATTCGAGTAATAGCTTTCGTCAGTATTCCATGTCGAATTATTTCAATACTTCCAGTTTTGTGTGAAGTCAGAGCAACGAAACTCCATTAACTTTCACCATGAGTAGGAACCGCTGGAGGGGCTACAATGCAATAATATTACAGAATGCCACAATGTCTAATCCCGAAACTAATCCAATTGGATTTTAACCAACAGGTTATTAAACTGAATAAAAGCTTTTAATAAACCAAAATATAAATACCCGACTGATTTATTAACAAAAATGTAGAGCATGCTCGAAATAAATATTTATTTTCAGGGGTCTATGTAAAATCCACATGTATTCACATATATTTTTAAAACGAATAATTTTAAATCAAACATTGACGTAACGCTAATTTTTACATATAATACGTTTGCAACACATTTAACATTTATTTGTGGCCAGAACAAACAAAAGTTTACGTTTGAATTGGCCTAAATATATTTGCTTTGACGATAGTTTTCTTCGCATGTAGTTTCCATAATACATCTCTTTTCGTTTAATTAATATGTATAGTTTAAAATTTATGTCATGATCGAAATCATCAAGTTTATTTTAACAAGTTATCAAGTAATCGGTACATTTAACAAGACCCTTAGCAAAATTTGCAGATTTTCTTCTCGAAATTTATGACTTGGGTTCAAGAAATGTCTCTAGTCATTGAAAAATTGGTCAAATTTATGAAATAATATGCCTTACACTCAACAGAAATGCAAATTTCCTATCTTTTCAGCAATGAGAAAACGAAAATATTTTAGTTCAAAGTATTTTCAAGCAAGAAAATATTTTATATCCAATATCAATACTTTTCACTAACTGATATTTTATTCTCTTGGCTTCACTTGACAGCTCGAATCTGGCTCCACTTGACACTCACATTTTTTGAGTCTGTTTCTCCCTCCCAGGGTAGAACCATCACAGAAAACATATATGTAGATGCTATGCATGATATTTATAGTAATGGTGTCTGCAAGTACGGCTTTACAGCAGCTTTGGATTATTTTATTTATGAGAAACGATATTTGTCTCTTTCTGATTTAAATACCCGTGTCTGTATTGTTGGCAAAAGTTCGCTAGAGCTTGGAATGCGTCGCATGCCCGTTATTACTGAGACCTACGATAAAAAAAGTAAAGGAAAATCAGTTGTACTTAGGATGACTGCTGATGAGATGAGATGCTTTTGTAATAATTTTAGTTTCATTGTAGGACCGTATGTACCAACTCATGATTCTGTATGGAACTTTTGTACCACGTTGATCAAACTGGTAGATGTTATTATGTATAGAAGTTTTACTCATAGCGACATCAAGGAATTGGAGAAACTAGTTGAGCAACATAATCAATTATATTTGCAGAACTTCGATAAGCATTTGAAGCCTAAGCAACATTTCTTGGTACATTACCCTAGAGTAATTATAGACAGTGGGCCTATCTATCGTATGATGTGTTTCCGAAATGAGGCAAAGCACCAAATTTTTAAAGAGTACGCTCATATCGTTACCTCACGAACTAACATACCGTACTCATTGTGTATAAAATCCTGTTTGCAGTTTGCATATCATGTATATAACAAATCGTTTTTTGAATCACATATAGAAGGAAATTTCACAGAACACCTAATGAAATTTAGACCGTATTGGAGTACAATTAATCCACTGGCCTGCAGTAGCAGAGATGTATTCAGTATGACTTCTTCTTGTAAAGTTAACGAATGTTAAATGTAATGAAAATTATAAGTAGATTGCTATGATTTTCATTATTCGCTGAAATGATGTTCATACGAACTATGTATGGATGCTATACATCTACAACATTTTTTCATACGTGAGGGTTGATGAATTTGATGCATTTGTAATATGATATGCATAATTGGCTGATTGATAGTAAAAAATCTTATTCATAGTTTAGAACTATGAATTTCAAACTAAAATGTTGTAGCGAAAAATCAAAGTAAATACGTATGGTTTTCGAAGTTGCAGTATCCTCAGTGTAGGCTTGTAGCAAGTATATCTAGTTCAGGATCATGGAAGAATTTAACTTGAAGTTGTGTAATCTTTCGCAGGATTCTGTGCAAATTTTACTATGGATTATTATACTCAGATTTGGATATGAATTTTACTGAAAATTTATTTCCATTGAGCAACATATGTAATGCTGATTTTGTTCAAAATTCTAAGAAAACGTGCAGTTGACTTATTATTATTTCTCTTTTTCAGTCTCAAGCTAGATGCTGAATAAGGGAGAGGTTATGCAAAGCCCCAACAGCATCCTTCTTCCTTTTTAGCATTTGAAGCTTATTGTATTCACAATTCGATTATTGCTTGCTCTGAACTTAGTTTTCTAAATGCACATCCACAGTTATTAATTGAGAGCTTTCGATGCCAGGTACCATTTTTGCATTAGTATGGTTGTGTGGCAAGTACAATCATAACCTACAGGGTGTCCGAATATTAACCGTACAACAAAATGGTGTTAAAACTATCTTTTATTGTTGGATTATTTGTTCATTTCAAAATGGCCGCCTCGTGCTGAGATGCACGCCTTCAAACGTTTCGGGAAGTTATCCATGATGGCCGCGAATTCTTCGACAGATGTTTGCTCCCAAACCTTTAAAAAAGACAATTTTAGATGTTCTAGCCGGCGGCCAGTCTTGTTGAACAATACATTCATTTTTGCCGAAATGCTGCGATGCCCAAGAAGCTATTGTGTCAGTAAGTAGCTTCTGATATACCGATTGATTCACTTTCACCCCCTCGTCGATGAAGATCATTTTGGTGATTGTGAAGGGGTTTTGCCGGAATGAGTTATTCCGGCCCAAACCAGGACAGAAGCGGGATGATGACTCGCTTGTACAAAATCAAATTGCATCACTTTTAAATGGCTGTAACTTTTTACCCGTTGGGTATTTTCTATTGAAATTTTGGGTGGAATTAGTTCAATCTGAATTTGTTTACGCTCTGTAAGTTTTACTAGCAGATGTGCAATAGTTGCGAAGATGGAGTCGGAAGAGGTTTTTTTTTTTTTTTTTTTTTTTTTTTTTTTTTTTTTTAATCCGGATCTTTCTCATCGTGCCATCAGCAGGAAGCTGGGAATGGTACATTCTACGGTGTCTCGTGTTTTAAATCGGTACCACGAACGTTTGACCATCGATTGGAAAGAAAAAGTGGCAAAAATGGATCTCCGTATAGTGATTGGGATCACAAGCGGGTAGTTCAAGCTTTCAAGAGGAATCCGAACAGTTCAATTCGAGATGTGGCGAAGAAACTGAATCTAACCAAAACTTTCGTGCAAGATGTGAAAAAAACTAGAAGGACTACACACGTACAAACTCCAAAAGGCGCCAAATCGAGAAGAACGGCAGAATACGGTAGGTAACACACGTGCACGGAAGCTCTACACCCAGATGTTGACGAAACCACATTGCCTCGTTATGGATGATGAGACGTATGTAAAAGCAGACTTCCGGCAGCTTCCGGGGCTCCAGTTTTTCACTGCTCATCATAAATTCGAAGTCCCTGAGGACGTTAGATAGCACAAAATGTCAAAGTTTTACAAAAAATATATAATTTGGCAAGCAATTTGTTCGTGTGGAAAGCGGAGCACCCCATTCGTGACCACTGGAACGGTCATTGGGCAGGTGTACCTAAAGGAATGCCTTCCAAAGCATCTACTTCCCTTTTCTGAGATCACACGATGGTCCTACGATTCTCTGGCAGGATTTAGCCTCGTGTCATTACTCGAAAGAGGTTTTGGAGTGGTACATGGCTAAGGAGGTCGATTTCGTGCCGAAGCATCTCAACCCCCGAACGCACCGAAACTGTGGCCAATTTAAAAGTGCACACACCCATCATGTAGCAGGCACTCTTGAAGCATCCTAAGGAAGTGAAATCAGAGGAATATATGAAGGAAAAATGGATTGCTACGCAAAAAAAAAAATGGTCCAAATGTTGTACAGAACCTTATGAGTAGCGTAAAGAAGAAGGTTCGTGCATTTGGATATGGTATTGGAAATTGAATGAAACAAACATGAGAAAATATTCATAACATGTTTTATTTTATTCCCTGAAAGCTTGAAGTTTACTGGTTGACGGGCGAATTTTGCCGAATACTTGTGTGTGTGCTTGAAATCCTCCAGGACATAAGTTTCATCGTCCATAACAACGCATGAAAACTTCGTCAAATATTCGCAGTACAAACGTCGAGGCCCGTGATTTTGCTGCCATGTTCTGTTTGTCGTTGCGATTTGGAACTGTTTTACTTTTATACGACTAAGTCCCAAACGTTGTTTTGATTTTTGGACAAAACCAGGCGACATCCCTATTTTACGAGCCACTGTTCGAATTTTGGGTTTTCCGTTAATATCCTTTTCACCTTTCGGTCAATGACAGGATCAGCGCGTCCAATGTTTTTGTCACTTCTCGGTTTCCTCTCCACCGTCAAACGTTCCCAAAGAGATTTGAACACATCGTGAACAGTGGATTTAGGCAAATCCAATGTTTTTGCAAGGTCCCGTAGAGACAAGTCAGGAATTTCCGTACGCCCGTACAAAATTCGCTCGCGCACTTGTTTTTCTTTCGTCGCCATCTTGAATACTAAACATGGAATGTAAACATCAATCATAGTCTTTTTCATCACTAGACTCTCAGCTATACCACAGTGAATTTTTTCATTCCTACGCAATATTTCAAAAGTTACAATGATTTGAAGGTGTCCGGATTAATGTGGATACAGACCTTAGAACTAACGTATCCATTCGTTGTTTTCTGCAACGAAGCTGATTTGTATGTTTTATGAAGCTACCTTCGTAATTAATGCCACACGCGGAAGCATTTGTTGACACAGAAAGGACATTCGTGCATTGTACGAAAACCACACAAAGAGCTACAGATATTTAGCTACAAATTAAAAAGCAACATCTCTGTGGTGGGTGCATGGATGATTGAAAGATCTATATATAGCGTCTCGAATTTAATTAAAAAAAAAACAACCACGTGGAGTTGTCCAGGATTCTTTTTCTAATGTTTCTGGCATGGGATTCAAAGATGTGGTCGAAAGATGGACTGAAAGATCATGATAGTTTTTTCGAATAAAAAAAAGCAGTTCTGTTCGAGATGTACTGAGCATGATTGACCGCCCACGGATGCAATTCCGTTATTGCCAGATCAGCTGTATTTGCACAAAGAACCAACAGATGATGTTTGGGACTAACATACATCTTCAATGTGTAAAAACTGGTGACCCATTATAAAGCAATACCGGCGCCGGCCGTGCCGAATGCTGGTCAAGTAGGGAATGGGAAGGAACGTGTTGACATGATACTCGCTTTGGAGGAAGCCGAGAAATCCTCTGCACTTCCACGAGAAATCACTGGGATGTTGGATAGTTGGGAAAGGTTAGCAGCAGGGTTCGTTTTGGTTAACGATACGCTGAAAGTACATACCTACACCATCCGCCAAAAGCAATAGACCGCTCAAATGTGACTGAAAATAGACAAACATAACGAAAAACAAAACAAAACAAAATAACAAAATAAAATAAAACAGGATATTAGATATTGTCTTCTATTTTGTAACTTTTGGAATGCTCAATCCATCAGAGATAACGAGGATGAGCTATTTAAAAAAATGTTTTAAGAGTTCATAACGTGCATATTGCTGTTATAACTGAGACTTATCTCAAACCTGCCCATAAGGCAAAAGAGATCCAAATTATTTGGTCTACCGAAATGATCGCATTAATGGAGCTGGTGGTGGCGTTGCCATCATTGTCCATCGGCGTATCAAAGATCATATTCTCTCTTCATTTGAAACCAAAGTTTTTAAAACTTTGGGGGTTTGAGTTGAAACAAAATTTGGCCAATTTACTTTTATAGCTGCCTATTTGCCTTTCCAATGCACTGGTCAGCAAAAGAACTAACTCAAGGGAAATTCTTCGTTATTGGTGAATTCAATGCAAAACATCGCTCATGGAATAATTCGCAAAGCAATGCCTATGGTAATATACTATTTGATCATTGTTCCTCAGGCTACTACACTATTCAATACCCAAACAGCCCAACTTGCTTTTCCTCAGCCAGAAATCCCTCAACTATTGATTTGGTCCTAACTCGTTCATATCAACTTTGTAGTCAATTGATTACCCATGCTGACTTTGGTTCTGATCAACTTCCAGTTACATTTGAAAGATCTCAAGAAATCATTTCCTATTCCATCAGTTCTACTTTCAACTACCATAGAGCTAATTGGGATCAATATCGAACATTTGATCCTAATGTTCCATTGCAAACAAGAAATGAAATTAATAATGCTCTTGAATCTCTGGCTTTCTCACTAAATAGAGCAAGAGCTGCTTCAGTGCCAAAATGTGAGGTTAAATTCGATTTAGTTATAATTGATGACGATCTTCAGCTCGATTCGTCGAAAATGCTTACGTCTGGCATACTTTCCAGATAAATGGAAAAATGTAAAAGTCGCACCCATTTTGAAGCCAGACAAAAATCCGGCTGAAGCTTCTAGCTACCGACCAATCAGTTTGCTTTCTTCAATAAGTAAGCTTTTTGAAAAAATAATTTTGAATAGAATGATGCTTCACATCAATACAAACTCAATTTTTGCTGATGAACAGTTTGGATTCCGCCATGGGCATTCAACTACGCATCAACTTTTGAGAGTTACAAATTTAATTCGTTCAAACAAAGCTGAAGGCTGCTCCACTAGAGTTGCTCTTTTAGACATAGAAAAAGCATTCGACAATGTTTGGCATGAAGGTTTGATTGCGAAACTGAAAAAGTTCAATTTTCCGCTTTATATCATGAAATTAGTTCAAAACTACTTAACTGATAGAACTTTGCAAGTAAATTATCAGAATTCTAAATCTGATCAATTGCCTGTTAGAGCTGGTGTTCCTCAAGGTAGCATTCTTGGGCCAATACTTTATAACATTTTCACTTCAGATCTCCCTGATTTACCTCAGGGCTGTCAAAAATCTTGCTTTGCTGATGACACAGGCATTTCCGCTAAAGGAAAAAGTCTTCGTGTTATATCCAGGAGGCTACAAAAAAGCTTGGACATTTTTACAGATTATTTTCAAAAATGGAAGATTTCTCCTAATGCTTCCAAAACTCAACTTATAATATTCCCACACAAGCCTAGAGCTGCATTTTTGAAACCAAGTAATAGTCATATGGTCACTATGAACGGAGTTCCAATTTCTTGGTCAAATCAAGTAAAATATCTTGGACTGATACTTGATCAAAAATTAACTTTTAAAGATCACATTGAGGGCATTCAAGCCAAATGTAATAAATATATAAAATGTTTATATCCTCTTATAAACAGAAAATCCAAACTTTGTTTGAAGAACAAACTTCTAATATTCAAACAAATTTTTAGACCGGCCATGCTTTATGCTGAGCCAATATGGTCTAGTTGTTGTGCTACTAGGAAAAAAGCACTTCAAAGGATTCAGAACAAAGTTCTGAAAATGATTTTGAAGCTGCCACCCTGGTTCAGTACTATTGAATTACATAGAATTTCAAACGTTGAGACTCTAGAAGAAATTTCCAACAAAATAATTCATAATTTTAGACAAAAATCATTGCAGTCTTCAATTGAAATGATCAATTCTCTCTATAGATAGGAACTAGTTTTAAGAAATCAATAATTATTCTTACACGCAGGCAAAAAAAAAAAACCCTGTTAAAAATACTGAATAGACAAGGTAAAAATAACATTAACACAATTATATATAAATGATAGCATATAAGGTTGAAATGTTAATTACTTAGCAGGAGCACCTAGATTAATAGATGTATGAATGTAAAATAATGTAAAATTTGGAATATTCGATGAAACATTCATATTGCTTATTTTGTGAAGGCCAGCCAATCGCTGTTTCTCTTTTATCGTACTAACGCATGGTGTTGTTGCTGCTGACATGGGCGGAATAAATTATTTATCCCAAAACAAAAATTAAAGCTCTGTCGAGAGTTATAGCTTCACACTCATTAATCAAGAATGCTACTGAATCAACAAAGGATTCAGTAACAGCTCTTCCCAAAAATACACATATCGATCCCATGTTAGAAACATTAAAACAAAAACGCTTGGCAACTCGACGTGGTTTCTTTTTTTTTTAATTATGTTTCGAGCCGATAAAGTAGATCTGTTAGTCATTCATGCAACCACCAGAAAGACGTTTCATCTTAATTTGGTACAAAATGTTCGTGGTTCTTTGTATTGTTTTCGTAAAATTATGTTCTTTCAGTGTCAACAAATGCATCGTGATTTTGACACTTGCCCTTGTGCCATTAATTACGATGGTATCTTCATAAAATCAACAAATACGTTAGTTATATTCGTTATATTCGTTAGTTCTACCTTCGATTTCGTAAAATGTAAAGAAGAATGCCTCCAGATGCGCCAGCTGCCGTATCTTCGGTCCTACAAAGGTAACACTCTTTTTTTGGCTGGATCTGGCACCGGTCCATCACACGAAACTGGTGATGGAGTGGTACGAAGCTAACGATCTTATTTTTGTGCCGAAGGAGGCAAATCCGCCAAACGAACCGGAACTTCACCCAATAGAAAAATTCTGGGCGATTATAAAGCGCAACCTCCGGAGAAAGACTCTGAGAATCATTTAATTGGGATCGCAGCAAATTTTGAACAAATTTGATTTTTTTCGAAAAAAATCTAAAAAATCTCAAACAAAGTTGATTCTTTATCCAAAAAGACAAGCGCAGATTCCTTGTTATGATTTGCAATAAAAATTGGAGGCAAATTCAAGTGAATCCAAATAAAATTTGCTCAGAATTATGAATATGATTCGTTCTATATGATCTAAAGCAGACATTTTTCGAGTTTTAGAACAAGATCGCTTTAAAACACTCAGAGTTCTGACCGTGGTGAGTGAAAGCCCCTCAAGTCATCGAAAGCACAAATTAAATGGGATTAAAAAACTAAGAAACATTTTCTAACAATCTCGTGAATCCCTGGATTTTTTTCCTGCAAGTACCCGCCTTTAGCGACGGATGACATCACTGATGCAAAATGTGTATGGCATCATTCAACGCCGTTTTTAAAACAATAGCTGGCAAAATTTCAGACAGATTTATCGAGTAGTTTTGGTTTGATTGCTGTTGAAAGCTGTTAAGTTCACTTTTGTTTGCATCCTTGGAGAAAAAGCAATGCCGATCAGTGATTTGCTTTCTTTTTTTTTGTGAGGAAATCAAGTGAAGTTGGATGCCGTTTATAAGGACCAGGCACCTTCGATGACTAACATCCGTTTTTTTTTATGAAGATGGCTTGGACGCTCCGATTGAGGTGACTGCAGAGGGTATGGTTAAAAAAAAAGCAAGATGGGTGCCGCATTTGCTCCCAAAGGAGCAAATACGAAATCGTACACAGATAAAAAGAAACATTGAATATTCTGCGTTATCTAATGCACATAAAGGGAATGCTAGATTTGGCAGAAAATAATGGGATATTTCATGTAAATTTAAGCCAGATAATGCCTGAATCTAGCCTGTTGTATGAAAGATTGCAAACATTGTTGTATGGCGCATGAAAGATTTTAAGCAATTTCGTTGTTTACGCCTCCTTTGGCGTGGAATTAAACGAGGGGAAATTTTACGCGCCAGTTTAAAGTCATTATTTTTGTCTGTGTATGACACCTTCAGAGCACTGTTTGGAAATTTTGATGCGAGTGAGTTTCAACAGCGTTTCGTGACTGTTGACGAAACATGGATCCATCACTACACGCCTGAAATGAAAGAACAGCCAAAACAGCGGACTTCACCCGGCGAATCTACTCCAGAAAGGCAAAAACGGTTCCATCGGCCGAAAAAGTCATGGGCACGGTTTTTTGGGATTCGTGAGGCATCATCTTTACCGACTATTTGGAGAAGGGAAGGACAATCATGAGGCAGTACTATGCTGATTCATTGGACTGATTTGATGCTGAATTTGAAGAAAAAAAGAAAAAAAAAGTACTTTTCCAGCATGATAACGCGTCAGCTCACTACAAAACTGGGCAAATGACGCTACGAATTGCTGCCTCATCCACCGTTTTCTCCAGATTTAGCCTCATGAAAATTATTTTTGTTTAAAAATATGAAAAAATGGCTTGGTGGAAAGCGATTCACGCCATAAAGCCTGTCCACGTTAAATTTCAGACACCAAAATAATAGCAGCAAAAAAAATTACAAATAATTCAACAAAATCGATTGTTTATTTCACAATAATAGAGTTATATCTACATTAAAAACAGTTGATTAAAATAATACTCCTTCTTCGTGTAAAAATCTCAAACTTTCTGTGGTACACCCGCCACCAGGCTCCGTACAGTATCCTTAGATACGCCTGCCGTGACGATTCTCTTCTCTTGAAATCATCGGTACCATTTGCTTTCTTCTTAGATTCGAAGCATTTCCGCTTAACTAGAGCCCAGTATTGTTCTTTTGGGCGAAGTTCTGGACAGTTTGGTGGATTGGCTGTTTTTGGCACGTATTTTACCTCTTGTACCTAATAGCATTCCAGGCAGGATTCCATATATTAACAAGAAGCCAAAACAGAGCTGGAGAGTCGTGGCCTCTGATAAACGGTAGCAACCACTTTTGCAGACATTTTTTCTCGTTAACATCCTTATTGATAGTGCCGGTAGGCACGAAACTTTTAGATTTTCGACCTCAACAAAATATGGGCGTCTAAATCAAATACTTCTTCGGGAATTCGGACACCTTCTTTATCCAGAAATGCTCGGCAATGGCGTTCCTTTGCATTGCGGTGTAAAAATCCAGACCCGGAAGCTGTTGAAAGTCTTCGAGTACGTATGTTTCGTTGTCCATCATGATACAAGACAATGTTTGCAAAAAAAAAAATTGGTTTAAAGCTTCTTAGCACGACTTTTTGCAGTGAAATTTGGCTTGTCATCGCGGTTGAGCACCTTTCTCACTTTGTTCACCTGCAGTCCTTGCCTCTGCTTCATTTTTTGTACGTATGATTTTGACTTCCCAACTTTTGAGCCACATTTCGCACAGAAAGATTGGAACTTTTCTTAATAATGACTACCACCTTCTTGTCCATTTGTCGCGAGCATACTTTTCGATTTGTTCCTCTTCCAACCTTCAAATTCACAGTGAAGCGCTGCTTAAATGATTTGCAAACACAAAATACGGTACTTTTCGGTAGTTTTAGTTTCTTGGCAGGATCGCGTACCGATAAATTTGGATTTTGCTGCCGTTCGTACAAAATACGTTTGCGCACATCCACTTGATTCGACGCCATTTTACTGAATGTAACAAGAATGTAAATATGTTGTTGCACGAAAAAAAGTGGAGAATTTCAGCTGTCATATAAATTAAACAATTCAGCGATCTCTGAAATCCGTGAAAAAGTCTTCACCGAAAGAAAAGTGTCCGAAATTTATCGTGGACAGGCTTTACGAGGAAGTCATTGCCTTTTCAGTGGAATTCGACAAGTCATATTTTATGGATGGCTTGAATTAGTTGGAATATCGCTGGACTAAATGTTTCGAGTTGAAAGGAGACTATATTGAGAAATAAATAAGAGAAATGGAAAAAAAAGTGTTTTCCTGCGTTACACAGGTGCTTTTTATACAGCTCTCGTTGGTTGTTATTTTTAAAAAGTGCCTTTTTTTTAAACTAGAAAATGGCAATGTTGTTGAAAATTTCATTTTTCTTGGTTTGGCAGAATAAAAAAATTGGATACTTGATTTGTTATCAGCAGCGAAAATTTTCATCAAAGTTTTTAACTTGCTCTAAATGTATAGTCTTGTTTTCGTTTTAAAGTTTGAAAAATTGACTATTGAAACCATTCTTCACATAATTTATTACTTAAAATAAAAAATTTAAAAACTTTTATCAATTTGACAAAAAAAAAAATTGTTGAAAACTGTAAAGTTGAGCTAGTCGACGGAAATAGATGTAAACAAAATCTGGCATCTCTGGACGGCACACTGGCTGCAGGCGTTCATTTCAAGTAACTCTCCAGCCTTGGTTTGGCTGTGCATTCACCCAACTTTATGTACAAACAGCAAACACTGCACACATCCGGAGTTTAACATTTAGTAAATAAACATCACACTAGCTCACTGTCAGGATTAAACTTGGAGATGAGACCCTTTGAACCCGGAGACGTTGGGCTGTTGGTATGAAATTTGCATTATCCTTTCCAGTGAAGTGCGAGGGAATGTAACTACGTACGTGCATATCGATGCCAGCAGGACATGGCCCTGGGCGTATGATCCTAAGCCAACATATTTGCCCATATGTGAAGTTGAATCTTGATCCGTATCAACTCTCGGTGGTGGCTTAGGTCTGAAGTCGAGGGCTATAAGTTCATCTCACAACAAAATGAGATGATTTAAATGAAGAACATCACATCACATCACCACCAACCGACTGCTTTGCATTCGTTCAGCACCTTGCTATCCGGAAAGGGCCGGACCGAATGGGGCTGTCTTCTTACATTGAGTGGACAATTGCTAGGGTGGTTGATATTGGCTGCGTCACAATCAGCAGAATATTCAGGAAGGGGTACAATTTTGTAAAATAAAATTCCTAATAATTTGGCCGCATTTTCACGGTGCTGATTAAAAGTGCATCATATGAACCACCCTAATGGGTACTGTGGATACCGTCAAGGATTTATGCAGATATCAACGACAGCGGCCGACCACTTGCTCTCTGGATGACGATGACAGTAGCTTCACAGCAGTGAGGGTGGATTAATTTAAATAAATATTTATTCTCTGTCATCCTCGAAGCTTACATCCATATTTAAATTGTAATAAAACCCCATCGTAAGCTCGGCACATGCGTGTTCACATGTGGAAGTGGATTTATTTGTAGAATGTTGTGTTTTCCGAAACTTTCGAGTCGAGTTGATTGAGTTGATGCTTCGGGGGTGGAATCCGAACAGATGGTGAGCTGATGGCCACATGTTTGAGTGGAAACTTTTCGAAATCACTTCGAGGAATGGAAACAATTGAAACCAAGGATTACGAGCATGGTTTATCTTTTTAAAAGATGTTTTTCTAGGGAATGTGATCCGCATAAAATTAATTTAGTAAAAACCAAAATGTTCACATGAGTGAATATCAACAGCAAGTTTTGTTGGCAAACAGCATTGAAACTTTTAAGTCAGTTTGTAGCTGTATTTTGACGGGAAGGTAGAGGATTTGCGGATATTTTTTTAAAGCGATTAGGACAGTGAGCATTTTTAAAAGTTATTCATACGTGAATTACACAGAGAGCAATGTTCAGCAGGGTGTTTTCTTGTTGTTATTTTAATTTAAGTTCAATCTCAAGGAAGGTTTAAATTCCATCACCACTTCGTAGCACTACTTGATGTAGCATATTGATTTCCCAGGAAATTGGAAGTGACCGTCAGAGGAAGACAACCGAGCAGCCAACATTCATTCCCGACCAAGCCCGCCACGGAGTCAATGATTTCCCGCTTCCTGCCCTGCGTTTCGGGCTCATCGGAACAAGACGTGTAATCAGTTTCGAAGGCAGCATATAAACCACAGTTATTGTAGATGTTATAGTGAGTAAGCGAGTAAATGATTTTTGAACAAAACCAGGCGACATCCCTATTTTACGAGCCACCGTTCGAATGGAGAGATTTGGGTTTTTCGTTAATATCCTTTTCACCTTTCGGTTCATGACAGGATCAGCACGTCCATTTTTTTTGTCACTTCTCGGTATCTTCTCCACCGTCAAACATTCCAAAAATGATTTGAGCACATCGTGAACAGTGGATTTAGGCAAATCCAATGTTTTTGCAAGGTCCCGTATTGACAAGCAGGGTTTGCCGTACGCCCGTACAAAATTCGCTCGCGCACTTGTTTTTCTTTCGTTGCCATCTTGAATACTAAACATGAAATGTAAACATCAATCATAGTCTTTTCCACATAGACTCTCAGCTATACCACAGTGAAATGTTTCATTCTTACGTGCAATATTTCAAAAGTTACAATGATTTGAAGTTGTCCGGATTAATGTAGATACAGACCTTACAAAGGAGCATAAATGGACTATGTTAGTTCTTTTACTCTTATAATTTTAAGAATTATATAAATTTTTATGAGTCAGGATTCAAGGCGGTTGGTATGGTTTGTACCGACTCTATGAGCAAATTTGGATAAACTCATTCACGTCCAAGATGCCACACAATTAGAGTTTGATTTAGTATATGTTTTCAATAGTTATTTTTTGTTAAAATAAATAAATTTTCTCAAAAACTTCTATGCAGTCATGCCAAAATAATCCTTCGACCAGTGCCGTAAATCTATCCATCTATACATGTAAAAATGAATTTCTGACCCTTAAAGACTAGAAAACTACTGAACCGATTAGCGAGAATTTTTATATGGAGGGTTTTTTGGGACCGGCAAAGGTTTTTTTTTGACAGTAAGGTACCCCTACCTTTTCTGGAAAGGGGGCTCCCATACAAATGAAACACACATTTAAGCATAACCCAAGAACTACTTAAGCAAAGGAAACCTAATATAGCATGTGAGAGTTTTTGGAGGCAAGACATGTTTCAGGGTCCTCCCTTAGCTCAGTCGGTAAAGGCGCAGCTACAAAGCAATACCATGCTGGAGGTGGCTGGGTTTGATTCCCGGACTGGTCTAGGAATTTTTCGTTAAGGAAAATTTCTCGACTCCCTGGGCATAGCGTATGATTGTACTTGCCACACAATCATACTAATGCAAAAATAGTACTTGGCATCGAAAGCTCTTAATCAATAACTGTGGAAGAGCATTTAGAACACTAAGTTGAGAGCAAGCAAAAAGCTAATTGTGAAAGCAAAAGGCAGGAAATGCTAAAGAAGAAGGATGTTCAATAAGTTCAAATACAACTTTTCATCGTTGTGTAGGTGCACACCATGTGCATTTAGTGTATTGGTATTTGTGGTGAACAATACACGAGCCGTAGCAGGCCTGGCGTTCGGACAGGCAGTTCAAGCCAAGCGCAGCTGGTAAAGACACGCATCTCCATTGACGTGCTCATACCACCTCTATGCCATAAAGCAAATAAAGCAAATTATCAAACTCATTTTAACTTATTTAGTATAGAATACCACATATTCTGGCGACGAGAAAAATCCGCGCTGCATATCAGGGATCATAATAAGGTAAGTAAGACCCATCAGCAATTTTCGTAAAAGTGAATCAGTGATCAGTGGTTCTTGACTCCCAAGGCATAGGGCATGATTGTACTTACCGCACAACCATACTAATGCAAAAATGGTACTCGGCATCGAAAGCTCTCAATTAATAACTGAGGAAGTGCTTTTAGAATATTAAGTTGAGAGCAAGCAATAAGCAAATTGTGAAAGCAATAAGCTTGAAATGCTAAAGAAGAAGAAGAAGACCTGTTTCTATGGTAGTTTGAGACCTCTCCTCTCTCTGGAGAGGGAGCTCTCATACAAATGAAACAGAAGTTTCTGCATAACTCCAGAACTAGTCAAGCAAATGAAACCAAATTTGGTATGTGAAGATTTTTGAAGGCAAAACACATTTATATGGTGGATAGAGACCTCTCCCGTACAAATGAAACACACATTTCTGCAAAATTCGCGAACTAATCAAGCAAATGGAACCATGTTTAGCATGTGGGAGTTTTTGGAGGCAGGAGTTTTTTATGGTGGTTTGAGATCCCTCCCTCCTTTAAGAAAGGTGGGCTCTCATACAAATCAAACAGAAATTGAACCGATCGGTGTGAAAATTTGTATGCAGAGGTTTTCGTGGCCGGGTAAGGTTCTTATGACGGTTTGAGACCCCTCCTCTCTCTCTGGAAGGGAGGGCTCCCATACTAATGAAACACAACTTTCTGCATAACTCGAGAGCTAATCAAACAAATGGAACCATATTTGGCGGAAGTAGGATTTTTTTCTATGGTGGTTCGAGACCTCACTCACCATTGGAAGGGGTAAGGGGGGATCTCACACAAATGAAACAGAAATTGGACCGATCAGCGTGGAAATTTGTATGTAGGGGCTTTTGGGGCCGAGAAAGGTTCTTTTAATGGTTCAAAACTCCTCTCCCCTTTGGAGGAGAACAGCACAGACGATAATGAACCTCCATTGACGAATGAACAAAACCAAAAAATGACTTCGAAAACCAGCGGGTGTTCTGGTCAAGAGAAAGCTGTCATTTCAAAATTAAAATTCACGAAGACTGTTGGTCTGTCCGTTAAGATTGTCTTCATTTTCAGCTCATTTGAGTGCAGATGAATTTATTTGTACCGGCTCTGATTTTAAGTAATTAATTATGTAAAAAATGGCTCCAATAGTCAATTTTTCAAACTTCTAAACGAGAACTTATGATGCAGTTAGAACAAGTTAAAGAGTCGAATGTGAATTTTTGCTGTTGATAACAAATCAAGAATGCAACAAAAATTAAATTTTGAACAATATTTTCAGTTTTTAGTTTGAGGGGAGGCATGCAAATGAAACACAAATTTCTGCATAACACGAGAACTAAACAAAATTTGGCATGTTGAGGTTTTGAAGGCAACGATTGTTTGGTGGTTTGAGACCCCTTCCCCTCGGGTAAGAAGCATGATCTGATAAAAGTGTGAACCCTTTCTTAGTCAAGAAAAAAACTCATTCCGAAAAACGACCATAAACGTGCTAATTGTATTAAATTTTCAAACGTTTAGGTGCAATCGTAGCAGCGCTCACAGCGGATTCAGCTAGTAGCAAATAAAACTATGTACTATGTGTTGAAAATACTTGAGCATGCATCGGTTACTCAGACCATATAGAATTCAAAGGTGAAGTGACAGTACCAGAGTTCAAAATACGGTAAAAAGTGAGGCTTTATGCTTCATGTGGATGAGGTCGAATTTAAAAAAAAAGTTGCTTTCTTTGTCAAAAATGGGACTTTTCAACTGATGCGTTATAGCTGACGAAATATCAGCAATGCGCATGGTAAAAGTGTGAGAGGTAGGTCCAAATTGCCTTTTGGACATTATTAAAAATAACTTTGTCTTACTAATAAAAAAAATCTGCCTTCACACTTTTTTTATGCTTTCTGCTATCTTTCTGTTTAATAAAATCGGTCCTAATCAGCCTTTAAGAATAACTTCAATAAAATTTTGCGAGAGTCCCCAGCAGCACGTTTACTGTTGACATAAATCGGTCTTAATCGACTCTCAACTTTGTCTTCACAATCAGTTAATAGCATCTGACTTTCTAAGAGACCCCAACGTTATCCTCATTGGCGTTCAAGCGTTATTTAAACCTTGTCTTCAATCTCATCACACTCTGTGAGTGGTCTCAATGGCATATGGCATCCTTACCATTAGTTTAAATCGGTTCAATGCGGCTATTTCGGGTAGTTAAGAACCTTGTTTTCCAAATGAAGTTAACCATCATTACACTTTAGCCGGCGTCGGTGGTGTAGTGGTAAGCGTGACTGCTACTTGGCACCCCAGTAGGGTCTGGGTTCAATCCCAGTCGACGTCGGTGGTTTTTCTGAGGCGAAAAAATCTGGTCACGTCTTCCTTCGGAAGGGAAGTAAAGCCGTTGGTCCCGGTTCATATTCATGAGTCGTTAGGTAGGGTCCAGGTGGTGGAGTCGTCTTCCTGGCGTCGGTGATTGTCACCATGTGAGAAAATAGGCCGACGTAAAATAAAGATAAAAAAAAAAATCATTACACTTTACGAGCGATGGCATCCTTCCAGTTTTGCATCGATTCTTATATTTAAATATTTTGTTGTGTAACCATGCTAAAAACCGCGTAAAAAACCCTGCTGCCAACCCAACCATTTTATCCAACATCCCAATGATTTCTCGTGGAAATGCAGAGGATTCCTTGAGTATCATGTCAACACATTCCTAACCTTGCGCTATTTGACTTGCATAAGGGCGGGGCTGGTATCGTATTGCCTTAATTTGTGATCACCAATTTTTACACATTGAGGATGCATGTTAGTTCCAAGCATGAGCTCTGTGTTATTACAGCTGATCTGGCAATAACAATATAGCAACCTTGGGCAGTTAATCATGCTCAGTTTTTTATGATTGGTGAAAAGTAAAATGTCAATCCCATACCGCGTTTCGAAATTTTGTTGCAAACTTATTGAATTGTTTATTCATTATGATTGTTATTTTTATATTCTCCCATACGCAGAGTAACGATCTATGATGATGTTGTTTAAGCAGGACATAATTTCTCATCTCCATGAGGCTCCACATTGTTTATTGTTTATTGTTTATTGTTTATTGTTTATTGTTTATTGTTTATTGTTTATTGTTTATTGTTTATTGTTTATTGTTTATTGTTTATTGTTTATTGTTTATTGTTTGTTGTTTATTGTTTATTGTGCATTGTTTATTGTTTATTGTTTATTGTTTATTGTTTATTGCTTATTGTTTATTGTTTATTGTTTATTGTTTATTGTTTATTGTTTATTGTTTATTGTTTATTGTTTATTGTTTATTGTTTATTGTTTATTGTTTATTGTTTATTGTTTATTGTTTATTGTTTATTGTTTTTATTGTTTATTGTTTATTGTTTATTGTTTATTGTTTATTGTTTATTGTTTATTGTTTATTGTTTATTGTTTATTGTTTATTGTTTATTGTTTATTGTTTATTGTTTATTGTTTATTGTTTATTGTTTATTGTTTATTGTTTATTGTTTATTGTTTATTGTTTATTGTTTATTGTTTATTGTTTATTGTTTATTGATTGTTTATTGTTTATTGTTTATTGTTTATTGTTTATTGTTTATTGTTTATTGTTTATTGTTTATTGTTTATTGTTTATTGTTTATATTGATGCTTTCAGTATATCAAAGACATGATACAAGCGTCAAAGTGGCCAAGCCTACTGTGTTGCCTTAACTGCAAAGATAATTCTGTAAAATGAGTATGATTCAAATGCATAGATTGTTCAATTTTAGATGGTTCAACAAGACATTTTGTAAATCTAGAAGGATGCGTGGATATACCATACCGCTCCGTTATTTAGGTCATCAAAATTGGTAAAAAGGTAGAGAATTGGTTTAAAATTCATATGAACGAATAGAAACGATCTCACCCAATCAATATCGTTTGCCACATGTTCGACAGAACTAAAGCGATGTTTATTTCGGCTGCACAATCCAGGTTAACGGTTTTTTTTATGTGTTCGGGAGTTTCATTCATAGTAAGCAAAATGTGTACTGCTTGTCATTAGCGCTGCTGTGATGCTAAAAATCAATTGTTCACCTGGAAATAAAAACAAAGCGTCACACGCTTTGAATACAAAATTTGAATTTCATCTTCATTTATCTCCCCCACCTCACACGGGTCACCACAGCTCAGAGAGATGAACTACGGATTCCGAAGCAGCTTTTTTAAACTGAACAGGATTTAAACTGATATACAGGACTTATAACTGACCACTGTCCGAGCCGATATCACTTGAAGCTGATAGGCAAACTTCAAGATGATTCATGTCGATTTTGTGACAAGACTCGAAACACTTGCTATGCCACTGCCCGACAATCTCCAACAAAAGATTTAAGTTCCTCAGCAAAGGGCTACTAGAACCCTCTGAGATCTGGAGAACAAATCCCAGTAAGGTAGTAAACTTTATTCGGTGTGTTATACCGCCCTGGGACAACGATTCAAGTCAAACATTGGCAATCACTTCTAGCAATAGTGATGCGTCATGCTTACAATATTAAGCAAAAAAAGGGAGATATATCACAATAGATCTGAAAATTGGTCACAGTGATGAAGATACCCGACATGTAAAAAAAAACTGAGCTAAATTCCCAAACAGAAACATTCAAAAAAGATCACGATGAAACCTCTCCCTCCTCCCCACGATTGCGCTTTTGGTAGAGATTTAATTTGAGTCGATAATACAGAACTGTCGAACATGCATACACCGATGGGTACCAGCGAGACGTATCTTTTTTCTTTTCCCACGTTTTACAACAAAAATGTCGTAGTTGTTTATATCCGTACAATGCACGAACATTCTTTTTGAATTTACAAATGTTTCGTTCTTTTGACAGCGCTTGTTATATTGTAAACGAAGGGATGCTGGAATGAATGATACAAATCAATTTCGTTGCAGCAAACAACTAAAACATTGGCGAGTCGTTTTCGTCTTCAACCAAACGGATTCCATAACTGACTCACGATCTTAATTTCCATGCGAGCTGCTTTTTGGTTTGAAGGAGTTAATTGACAATCACACAAAAGGTCCCAGCTTACGATAATTGGTGCATTTAAAGCACAATCCTTGGTGATCAAAATGTAAGAATATGATTAATAATATTTATACTGACTAATTCCATACAGTTTATAAGAGAGCAAAACATTATCCTTTTAAATTTACGAAGTTTAGGCATTCAGCGTTATATTTTTTTCTGCGTTATCTAATGCACATAAGAAGAATGCTATATTAATAAACTATAAATATTAATGGGCTTTTTTAATGATTTTGCCAGCAAATTCCGGGAGCAAGCCGGCTGGCCTCGACAATACCACAAAAAAGCATTTAAAGGGCGATACGGTCAAAACTTTGACTGTCAATATCAACTTGACGTATTTCTTTCAATTTTGCATTTAAAAAACTTGAACACCCCTCATTTTGAAGGTGTGTGTGTGTGTAGAATGTTGCTCCTATTTTGATTTTGGAATTCATTCTTCAGTTGTCAAAATGCCGTCCAAGCAAGAAGAGCAGCGTATCCAAATTTTGCTCGCGCATCGCGAAAATCCGAGCTACTCGCACGCAAAGTTGGCAAAATCGCTAAAAGTTGCCAAATCAACCGTTACAAATGTAATTAAAGTGTTTGGGGAACGTTTGTCGACAGCCAGGAAGTCTGGATCGGGGGGAAATCGAAAACCGGAAGCCGCTGAGACGACAAAGAGAGTTGCCGGTAGTTTCAAGCGAAACCCTAACCTATCTCTCCGAGATGCCGCAAATAAGCTGGGTGTATCGTCTACAACCGTGCATCGAGCCAAAAAACGAGCCGGACTATCGACTTACAAGAAGGTAGTGACTCCAAATCGCGATGATAAACAAAATACGACGGCCAAAGCGCGATCCCGGAGGTTGTACACGACGATGCTGACGAAGTTTGACTGCGTGGTAATGGACGACGAAACCTACGTCAAAGCCCACTACAAGCAGCTTCCGGGACAGGAGTTTTATACGGCAAAAGGAAGGGAAAGGTAGCAGATATTTTCAAGCACACGGAAACTGTCAAAGTTCGCAAAGAAATATCTGGTTTGGCAAGCTCATCTGTACCTGTGGCTTGAAAAGCAACATTTTCAGAGCTTCCGGGACTGTCAACCAAGAAATTTACGTGAAAGAGTGTTTGAATAAACGTTTTTTTTTCTTGCCATTACGGTAAAAAGGCCATAGAGTGGTACGCCGCCACTCCATGGCCTGACGTGCAGGTGGTTCCCAAGGACAAGAACCCTCCCAACACGCCAGAGCTCCGCCCAATTGAGAAATACTGGGCTATTGTCAAGCCGGAACCTAAAGAAGACCAAAAAAACTGCTAAGGACGAGCAGCAGTTCAAGGCAAACTGGTTTTCTGCGGCGAAGAAGGTGGACAAGGTGGCTGTACAAAATATGATGGCAGGGGTCAAGCGTAAGGCCCGGCAATTAAGATTTGGAAAAGCGGAAGCCTATCTGAATATTTTTCCTGAATTTTATACTAATTGAAATTGAAAAAGAAATTTAATTTGATTTTTTAAATAAACGATTTCCACCGATTTACACGCGTTTTCCCTTGACCAAATTTTGGACCGTATCACCCTTTAAGCGCTTGATTTGGTATGCAGTTAAGCGAAGATAAATTTTACGCGTCTGCTTAAATTAATTTATTTTTCAGTGCACATTTGATCACCAATCGCATTTATTCATGAGATTGTAGCATATTTTATGGAAGGTCAAAATATCAGATTTGAGTAAAGACATCAATCCCGTGAAGCGCAGTCTAGAAGATGGGAGAAGCAGGCACCAAGGTTAACCCTTACTAACGCTATGCTTAATTGGATGTGAAGATTTTGATATGCTTTTTTATTTATCTCAAAGGAAGTTGAGCATTGCTTAGTATAGTTGCAGGAGTTTCAGATAAAACGTTACTGTAACTGTCGACAAGATGTTGAAAAACCACCGGACAGCCCAGTAAGGTTGTACGCAAAGTTGACGTAGGACTGCGTAGTAATGCGTAATGAATGTCGTTGTTATTATTACTATTATTATTTTATATAATGCCATCGGGTACCATTGCATGGAAGGAAGACGGTTACACAAAGACAATGCGTAACCAATTTTACAAAAGGGGACGGGCCTCACAAATTGAGCCAGACACCAGCAAGGAAATGAAATCATCACGCTGTATGGTTTCGGAGGTTAAATTCACGTCACCTTATGCAAAAGAAAAATGCCCTTTTCAGGGACAAAACCTTATCCAAGGAGAGTCGAGATATGGACGTATATTTCGTTTGTTGGTTATCAAATGTGCTTGGCTATTTACTCCAGGACACGACCTTTAAAGCTATGCCATGTTGAGCCGGTGCGTGGAATGTAAATTTTGATGAATGCAAGAGAAACTTCAAATTAACAAACTCTTTAGATAGGCAAATTAATTTTTTCGTCTTGAAAAGGAAGGATTTTAGTGGACGGGGAGAACATGGTTCCAATTGAACTTAAGCTTTTCACTCGATCTTCTTGTACAGCAGGACAGCCTTAAAAGTACAACACGGTGTATTTCGTAGAACAACTTTATTTAAAAAAAATCGGCATCGGTAAAACACCCATCATTTGAAAGCATAGGCTTTTCCCTTTCATTTGAGCATACAACATTAATATTTCATCGGGGAGTTTAAAACATTTTTTTAAAGATTTGAGTGACTTTTATATTTTTTTCAACTAGAAAAGGCAAATTTCTACAAATGGATGACGCCGTGCAAATAGAGCTTGAACACACTGTATGCTGACTTGAGAACGACCATTTAAGTTGTTTGTTGACCCAGTTGCCATGGTTACTCTTCACGGCAATGCAAACTAGTAGTTACTAGTTCAGTAGACTGCTGTATGTTGATAGGTTTACAACTGTCAACTTTGTCAAAAAATTTCATAAAGATGGTATTCTGTACTCATGAAGAAAATCGTAAAAAAAAGAACAATTTGCGAAGTTTGTCAGACGCGGCTACGGAAATAATTGAGAAGCTTTACTTACCAAACATCAAAATAAAAAATTGGTACTATCCAACGCACATCTGCAGTCGATGTTCTTTTGCACTATTTGGAGAAGAGAAACTGCTGATTTATCAGTATGAGTATAATTTTCAAATAAGCACAAGAAGCTCAAAAAAATGTGGATGTGAAATCTGCATAGCCGCACTGGATAACACGACAGAACCGTCATACTTCAAGAACGAAGCGAGGAAGACCAGCATCAATGGAAAACGCCAAGAAAGCTCGCGTAATAAAGCATTGACTCGTCCTGTTTTTCAGAAATTGGTAAGATATAGTAGAGTTAGGGCAAGGATGCCACCAGAAATTCTACTGAAATATATCAATGAACCGATCAGATGATATACTACGGATACATTTGGTTATAATTTTAGATATGGTGTACAAACTTTTATGCAGAATTATCTTTTTTATCTACTTTTTATAACCAATTTTATGTCGAACATAAAAATAGCGTGAAAAATTATCAACTTTTACCAATTTGAATATCATTTTCAAATTTATAGGAAACTATCTAATGTTTATTAAATCATGAAGCAGCATGAAATAATATTTAATTTCAGCATTTATTCGCATAGAATTTTCATCGGTGTATCCGTAAAAAATAGGGAAAATTATACGATAATTAGGAACTAAAATGCTTATCATAGTTCACTTGCCCCTTATTGCACTACAAATTAACCTAACTTTTTTTTTATAAAATAACTTAAACGTTTCAAGCCATATCAGGCTGTTTGCTGTGGTTAAAAAATAACATCTTAAGCGATAAATAATTACTCTTTTTCATAGAACAAGGCAAAGTTCACCATTGTACTGCTGCAACACGACAAAATAATGTGGTACGATTATTGCAGGACAATGACAATAAAAGTGGTGAGTCGGCAGTAGCGAAATATTTAAAAACTCACCGGAAAGAGGAAGATGGAAGCGTTATACTCTCCAATTTACATGGCCGTCCAACGAATTGTATTTTGAATCTCGATCCTATTCGGAAGAAACCTTCGGTAACAGTGGATGATTTATTTTTAATCAAAAATGAGTGCAATTTGAGTACAAGAAATACAATCAAACTCAGCAGTATCATTCGGGGCATGGATATTGCTGTTGCCGCAAACGTACGCCAAGGCTTAACGGAGCTAAACCAACGTCTTGAAAAATATTTTACAGTAGTGTTTTTGCCGTTCGATGTCCAGGCCGATAAATATGAAAACGTGTCAGGAGTATCCTTGAAACCAGTGGTTTATTGTAACGATATACATGAAATGGTTAACATTGTCACCAGCGAGCGTGGTTTGCTTAAGGAACAAACAACCATTAAAATTGGGATTGACGGGGGTGGAGGGTTTTTTAAAATCACGTTAACCATTCTATCAAATCGAGCCAAAACATCCGAGAAAAAGCGGTTTTCTAAAAAGGAGACTGGAGTGAAAATGATTTTTCTTCTTGCTCTAATCCCTAATATTCCGGAAAAGTACCAAAACATAGCGCAAGTTTGGAATAATACTTTGGAACTCCAAAAGATTCAGGCGATTATTGCAGGGGACTTGAAGATTATTAATATTCTGCTGGGGATTATGGGGCATAGCTCTAGTTTTCCCTGTCCCTACTGTATTAGTCCAAAATCTAATCTTCAAATGGAGGCTCGTGAAGCTCGGACATTGGGGTCATTGAAAGATTCGTTTAATAAATGGAAGGAAGAAGGCGGAGATGAGAAAAGAGCTAAACAGTTCTACAACTGCGTGAATGAGCCTTTGTTATGCGGCTCTTCAGATACCAAAACAGTAATGTTATGTCCCCCGCCTGCTCTCCACATTACTCTTGGTCTGGTTAATGCAGTATTCAAACGAATCCAGGCAGAAGATGAAGTAATCGCTCAACGCTGGGTTAATGTGAGTAATTGCCAAAGACATAGCAACTACGGGTTCACTGGCAGAGACTGTCACAAGTTACTGAAGAATAGATCCTTGATACCAGCAGAAGGATCAATTGGATTACTAAGAACAGTTAGTGAATTATTTTACAGTTCTGTTTTTCATTATCACCACTTCACCATTTAATATTTCAGGTTCTTGACCGGTTTCAAGACGTATTTGAAGCGTGTTTCCAGGAAGAATTGCTTCCAGAATACTCTATCAAAATCAACGAGTTTGCTAAAAGTTGGGTAGGAGCTAAACTACCCAATTCATCTAAATTCCATATTTTGAGGTTCCATGTACCCGAGTTTTGCAAGGAATCAAGTTCTGCATTGGGAAAGTTTGGCGAACAAGCCAGTGAAACAGTGCATTTTGATTTTGCCATTACTTGGGCCAAAGTCAAAGTTCCAGAGACATCCGATAAGTATAGTACGCAATTGCTCCGAGCTGTAGTTCTATATAATAGTTCTCATTTGTAGCTATGCAACAACGACCATTTTCTCGTTTAAATAATTTGTATTGTAATTTTTGTTCAATCATTAATCGTTATGGGAGTTAATTATATTTATTGTTTTCTTCGTTATTAATTTTTTTAATTAGTTCAATTGATTGTATTTAAATAAAATTTCTTTTGTGAATTGAATAAATACAAATCATAATTGTAGGTTTGCTGGCGTTGATCATATTTACAAGAATAAATTTAAAAAAAAATCTTGAATAAGAAACCGATAATCGTAGTTTATTATGTGTTTATTCAGTAAATTAAAAAAAAAAAGTCTCACAAAATCTTAAAAAAAATTGTTCTAGACCTCCCGATGAAATATTTATGTTGTATCCTCATATGAAAGAGGAAAACCTACACTTTCAAAAGGTGTATGTTTCGCCGATGCCGAATTTTTTAAAGTAAACGTGTTCCATGAATACACCGTGTTCAAGCCATTCAGAAGAGTAAAATTACTTTAAAGTCAAAGAATAAACATCTTTGTTTTTTTTTTGTGTGAGTCAGTGCGTAAATATTTCCGTGTAATTACTTCAAGCGCAGGGCTCCAAAAAGCTGTGTAAAATCTACAATACTGCTTTTTACCCTCCTACGATCCCGCATCATTCAGCCAACTATGATTTTCATGTTTTTTTTTCTTGTTGAAGAATGTTGACGGAAAATAGCCAGCATGTAGCTATTTAATTGGGTTTTGTAGACCAATTTTAATTTTATACCAGCCTCGGGAAATATTCTGATGAAGGATGAAATGGCAAAAAGGAAGTAGCCAACTTTTTTCTTTCAAGCCAGGGGCTACTTCTGTGTTGAAAAGTGAATGTCATAAGCTAATGTTTTGAACGCAATGCCCCGCGAAGGCGAATTTAATTTTCGGGGGACCAGCAGAGAATAACAGACTTTTACGCGTGGTCGCCGTTACATTGTTTGGGACTCGATGGATTTTTCGCCTTGACAAGTGACAGCTTATTTATCCTTCGTCACTGGAAAATTGAACGCTCACTTGATGGGAAGTTTGCTTTCTGTCAAGGGTTTGGGCTGACATTTATCTTCGACGTGGCTCAAAGGGACAAAAGCCATCCTGCTGGAAGTTCCATTTCACTTTCGATTCGACGCATCTCACTTTTCTATTTGGCTCCAGATAATCTCGCAAATCGAAATCAGTTCGGTCATGTTCTGTGTCACAAGGCTACTACAGGTGTGATAATTTACCGCAAATCTCGCCTGGACACAGGATTGATGGTGTGGTAAATTGCTTTAGCCATCTGTCTGTTTGAAATTTATCGTTTCACGGATGTGGCTGGCAAGGAATGATAGCAGCGTTGGCGGGGTGGTGGAGTTGCCACTGAATTGACACTTTATTTGGGATCTCTTGGACCGTAAAATAATTTTCTAAGGAATGTCACATATGGTTCGGAAACAGAAGAGGAGTATGTTCAAGAGTCAATGAGTGCTTCTAGGCTTATTTCCGATGGTCTTCACAAATAGAAGGTGTTGCGAGATACGCAAGTATGACACAGAATCATCTGACCGCATGGATGTGGGACTGAAGAAACGTTTGGCCGTATTGTTCTGTGTTTTTGAGCTGAGCCAGTTGGGTACCTTCGGATGTTAAGATCTGATGGAGGACGGCATGTGGGTGTTGATAATGGCGAGGGGCACTATTGTCACTGCTGTGAATACCACAACTTTGGTGAGCTGTAAACGTACGAAGCTAGACATGCATTACGCAGTGAGTAAAATAGGCTGATTAATCGAGGACGTCCTTTGTTAACGACTCCGATGAATTGCAGTCATGAAACGATTAGAATGGAAGTGATTTCATTGTTCAACATTGAACATTCCTTCCCCAATTCATTAACGTCCATTAACGTTAAGTAATGGAACAAACATTATTGAATGCTCCAGTGTTCTGGTAGACGATTTTGGAAGTTTTTGACAGCCAACATGCTGGCACTGTTATCAAAAATAACAACCAAAGTGATTACTCCCCAAATCTACCGTTTAGGAAATAATTGAACGTTTTGGGTAGAAACCATGTTGATTTTCAAATCGAGAAAATTCCCGAACCGCAAGTTTCCGGACCGGGAATCAAACCCACCACCTCCGGCTTGATAAAATATCCCCCTACAGAGACCTGATAAGGCTTTTAAGATCCTTATAATTGAACTTTTTCAACTTTCGCTGCTTATTTGAGAGGTCAAGCACTCAAACCTTTTGCTGCAACTTCGGTTGAGTGAATCAATACTTTACCATAATAGCCTTTTAAAGTGCACAATTTTGAAAGTCAGCCGATGAAACTCGTCACTGTAAACGTTCAAACCTCGGGTTGCTTTGATCAACTTACACCAGCGAACAAAATGTTATACCTTGGTACCACCTTTTTCTCACTCAAAATCCGAAAAAAATATTAAAAAAGAAAAAAGAAAAAACAATGATCAAAGCATCCCACAACAACAGCGATTAATAGATTACCGACTCTCACTATCGAGTTGTTACCTGAACCCATTGTGCACGGCTTCCCTTTTGTCTGAAATTACTGCGAGCTGCTAGGCCCTGATTGATGACCGCACAGCATCGCTTTTCTGAACCCAGAACTCGAATGGACGAATGACCGGGATGTGCACATTAAATCTAATCAACCATCAATAATTGGCTTTCGCTGTGCCCAGTCTGGGTCGTCGTTCGGTGACATACATACATGTGGGATATAAAGCACCGGGGGGATTTACAACACCTACGATTGGAAAATCATTAGCTGCGCCTGATTGAACACGAGTTTTGAGCCATCATTCGTCGTGTCACAGTCAGCTGTGAATGCGTGTTTATGAATATTTCTGGATGGGAGTAAATATGAGGATGTTTTGAAGTAACTAATGAGATAATAATCGAGAAGATATATGAAATCATTTACTAAAATGGGGTAATTTTAAGCGAAAGCTCTGCCTACCAACAGTTGCATTTTTCCGTCACGTTATTTACCTGTTTTGTTTTTCCGCGTTTTTAATTTAATTTTATTTCTCATTCAAATTGAGTTTTTTCCCCAAGATGTTAAAAAAGCCAACAGCGCCAAGAAAATATTGTAATTAGTGTAGAAAAGTTAATGTAAAACCTGGTTGCCAATTTGTGACGTGAATTTTGTTTGAAACTGTGTAATTCGGTTGATTAAGGTCTGTATCCACATTAATCCGGACACCTTCAAATCATTGTAACTTTTGAAATATTGCACGTAGGAATGAAAAATTTCACTGTGGTATAGCTGAGAGTCTATGATGGAAAAGACTATGATTGATGTTTACATTTCATGTTTAGTATTCAAGATGGCGACGAAAGAAAAACAAGAGCGCGAGCGAATTTTGTACGGGCGTACGGCAAATCCTGACTTGTCAATACGGGACCTTGCAAAAACATTGGATTTGCCTAAATCCACTGTTCACGATGTGCTCAAATCATTTTCGGAACGTTTGACGGTGGAGAGGAAACCGAGAAGTGACAAAAACATTGGACGCGCTGATCCTGTCATGGACCGAAAGGTGAAAAGGATATTAACGAAAAACCCAAATCTCTCCATTCGAACGGTGGCTCGTAAAATAGGAATGTCGCCTGGTTTTGTCCAAAAATCAAAACAACGTTTGGGACTTAAGTCGTATAAAGTAAAAACAGTTCCAAATCACAACGACAAACAGAACTTGGTAGCAAAATCACGGGCTCGACGTTTGTACTGCGAATATTTGACGAAGTTTTCATGCGTTGTTATGGACGATGAAACTTATGTCCTGGAGGATTTCAAGCAGCTTCAGGGCTGGCTTTTTATTCTGATATGGCCAGAAATGCTACAGCTGAGCATTTCAGATCGAAGAAGGCATCGAAATTTCCCAAAAAATACCTTGTGTGGCAAGCAATTTGCACGTGTGGCAAAAAAAGAGTAAATCTTTCGTCACTACAGGCACAATCAACAAGGAGATCCATTAGAATAAGTGTCTGCAGAAGCGATTGCTACCCTTCATCAAAAATCACAAAGAAAAACCTTTGTTCTGGCCCGATTTGGCATCATGCCACTATGCTAAAACTGTGATGGAGTGGTACCTGGCAAATCAAGTGAACATTGAACCAAAAACCTCAAACCCGCCAAATTGCCCAGAGCTACGACCAATCGAGAGATATTGGGCTCTGATGAAGCGGGAAGCTTTCTGGAAAGAAGCAAGGAAACTAAAGACATACAAACACTTCTAGTAAATTTGGATAAAGACGGCTTCTACGATTTCTGAAGAGTCTGTACAACCCCTAATGAACGAATCTAAGCGCAAAGTTCGAAAATTTATGCAAATACCGAATAACTATGTTTTGTCTTCGGAATTGTTTAAACACATCCCATGAATCTGAAATAAACAAATACGACGGAAATACGACCGCACGTGCTTTTTGCTCGCACTCTGAAGTTATTTTTTTCGGTTATCTCTCGACCGTTCGTTTCTTTCGTGATTTCGCGTCCGATTCATGGATTATCACCAGTGTTTATTCATATGCTCGTGGTAGCAAGCCGGAAGGAAGCGTTGCACATTTTTGCCAGCATTCCCGCTCGACCTATTGCCGTGGCTGAGAGACACCCATGTCTGATCAACCAACGGTACTTATCTTTGAAGCTAGCCAACAACCGGGAAGCTACTAGCGGATACGCCACGATGATGCCGTTCCGGCGAATCACACCGTAAGGCTGTTGAAGAACAACAAGTTGGTCGCACTACCAGTTCAAGAGGTATCAAACAAGGTTAAGGTTCCTTCACTTTTGACCACCTCGAAGGAAATCTCTGCACTCAGGTGCGAGCTTGCAGCTTCCCAAACTCATCCGCTCTTTCAACTGTGCAACATACGCACAAGAATTATTTCGTTGGCACGTTGGCACGTTGGCGCATATCTACTCGAAAAGCAGGCCCTGCTCCTCACACTAGATTCTCCAGGAACCAAAACCATGACGGGAATGGGCTTGGGCCTCCAGAATAAAGGGTGTTCCGATCAAAATTTGGTCCAAAATTATGTGTGTGAGTCGATCAAAGTTTTTATTAATAAGTCAAATTCTTTTTTCTTTTTCAAGTTCAGTTTATTCGGAATACAGGAAAAATATTCAGCTAAGCTTCCTTTTTACCAAATGTGAATTGCCGGGTCTTTCATTTAACACCTGTCATAAGATTTTGTACAGTCTCCTTTTCCACTTTATTCGCCGCAGAGCGCAAAGTTTACCTTGAACTGTTTCTCGCCCACAACAGCTTTTTGAGTCTTCTCAAGGTTCCGCTTGATGATGGCCCAATATTGTTCGATTGGGCGGAACTCTGGCGTGTTGGGAGGGTTCTTGTCTTTGGGCACCACTTGAACGTTGTTGGCAGCATACCACTCCATGGCCTTTTTTCCGTAATGGCAAGGCGCCAAATCCAGCCAAAATAGAACGGAACAATTGTGTGGCTTCAGGAAAGGCAGTAGACGTTTTTGTAGGCACTCGCTCAGATAAATTTCCTTGTTTGACGATTCCGGTCGCAATGTAAACGTTTCACTTCAAGCCGCAGATACAGATGGCCTGCCACACTAGATATTTCTTCGTGAGCTTTGACAGTTTAATGTGCTTGAAAATATCTGCCACCTTTCCCCGTCCGGTTGCCGTATAAAATTCCTGTTCAGGAAGCTGTTTAAATTCTGCCGTTGCTGTGGCCTCCGGCTTTCGATTTTCCCCCACTCCAGCTTTCGTGGCTGTCGGCAAACGTTCACCGAACACTTTTAATATGTTGGTCACAGTTGATTTAGCCACATTCAACAATTTCGCCAACTTGGCGTGAAAGAAGTTTGGATTTTCGCCATGCACGTGCAAAATTTGGATGCGTTGCTTCTCTTCCTTCGTTGACATTTTGATAACTGAAGTGCTAGTCTCAAAATCAGAATGGAGGCATGATGCTACACGCACACGTTTTCAACATGAACGGTGCGCAAAAATTTGTAATGCACGATGAAATGAAATGCGTCAAGTTTAAGTCGACCCAATTTTGATCGAAACACCCTTTATTTTTCGGAATATAATCGGAGAACTGCAAGCGGAGGTATTGAAGTCACTGAAAATGTTCCCCCTCAGGCGCCAGGAACAAGATAGTCTCTCTCTCTCTCTCTCTCTCTCTCTCTCTCTCTCTCTCTCTCTCTCTCTCGGCTCAAAATTTTAAAAAGTCCTTATGGTTGCAGGTACATTTCAGCTAGAACGGGCAGGCGGTCACAGTTCAATTTCTATTCATTACCACGCCACATTTTGATCAATTTATGGACGTACTTGCCTCAGTAAGAGCTTCCGGTCGCTTGTTACCTACTTTTTTGACTCTCCTTGCAATTAAGATGTCCATACCTTCGACCTTTCAACTCCCACTCACTCGACACTGTCGATTTCTTCATACCAGTGCTCTACAGTGGTCCCGAATCTTTGTTCGAATTTTTAGACTTACTTTTTTCAAATAAACAGCTGTATATAAGACGAACCAAAGCCATCCAGCCCGGGATGGCTGTTGGTCGCTGGCAAAATTGGTTCGGTAGTGTAGAGCAAAAAGGAGGTTTCATTAAGGCTTGCGGATTAGCATCTCGGATTTATAATGAGCTTCAAAGAATTGGTCTTTAATTTTGAACGAGAGTCCCCTATGAAGGGCTTTTGAGTGGACTCAGTTTTTTTTTTCCATTATAATCATTGGCGAATTTAAGTGTGAATTCGATGTGATTGTTTTGACGAAACTTAGTTGGACGAGCTATTCCAGAATGTGCAGTGGTTTGTTGAAGGTGCTCTGATAGTGTTTTACAAACACTAGAACAGCAACATCAATCCCGTCCATTTTTCGCTGAGAATTTCTCTGCCAAATGAGCAAATGACTGAACTCGACCCTCTCCGATTTGGATGAAACTTTGCACATGTCTTCGGAATTGGTGACGATGGATTTTCCGCAGGTTAAGGGAATTTTTTGACTCAAGACAAATTTTTCAAAAGGGCGTATGTGTTTTGCCATGCGTATTTTTCAAAAAATCATAACTCGAAAACCGTTGGTTGTAATAAAATTGCGTCTCAGAAGAAGTTGTAGTTAATTCATTTGACTTTATGAAAAAAATATGTACACTGTAAAAAAAAAAATTTTTCTTCAAAAAAAAATCAAAAATTAAACTTAAAAATCAATTAGCAAATCTGTCCAACGTACGATTTTTATAATTTTTTTTTCAAAAAGGCTTTGATACATAAAAAGAAGAACAGAAGTTGTTTTACGATGGAGCAACTTAAGATAAAAAAGTTCTTAGAAGTAAGAAAAATTCAATTTATTTCTTATTTGTTGTTTTTGCATCAATAACCATATTTTAATAATATAATACGATTTTTCTAATAATTTTAAACAAAAATGCTCTTGGTGAGCAACATTCTAAATGTATCCGTTTTCGAGATAATTTGAAAGTAATGTCAAAAAATGGCTTTTTCCATGAAAATATCCCTTTTTCAAATGTTAGTCGTGATTGTCCATCTGCAAAAGTATTCTTTTCAAATTGTACATAAAATTTTCTATAATATACCTTTTATTACCGAGAATACTAGACAAACTGATTCCTGATATTTATTGTAGGTAACACGACAAAATTTGCTGCTTTTACTTACAGCATATTATGAAAACCTAACCCGAAACAAAAATAATTAGTATTCATGTTAGTGTACAAGCGTATTTTGTTCAGGTAGAAACATAATGTATTTAGTTAGTTAAACTGATTATACCAGTAAGAATACAATTGTTACGCCCATTTATACCTATTCATGCATTCCCTTTGGTGTTGACAGAAAATATAATTTACATGCATATCCCTGCACATACCAATATTTCAAAAAAGTACCTAAAGTGCGTACCTAGTACGTATAAAAAGGATTACATTACAAAGTCATGACATCAGTTTAACAGTGTCTTTCATAAGTAGCGTAAAGTGTAAAACGATTTGAAATGGAACTCGAAACAAAGCATTGTTGTAAACCTTTTCGTGAAATCGGGAGACGGTGTTCGCCTTAACATAGAAATTTAACTGACAAGTTAATTGAAAAACTTTTATCCATGCAGTGTACGGTCCATTTGGACACGTCATTAAGAATTTGTGATTCATGTCGGTTATATTCGTATCGTCGTAATCCTGTCGAAAGAGTGGAGCAACCTGAAAGCGGTGGACATGACGAAGCACCAACCACATCACGGAACGATTTGAAGGAAATACCATCGGCAGCTTCAATTACCTCGGCATCTTCTCAGGACAGTGACCTACCGGATTATTCCAGGATACACAACATTGAGTTATTCAATAATGGAATTGCAGGAATAAATGTGTCTCCGATATCCATTAGAGAATTTAAAAACGATAAATACCGTCGGCAAAAATTTGCCGAAATTGTAGCAGGTATTAGAAAATATCTATTCAGCTTACCACCACAAGAAGAAGTCGAAGAGTTAGCTACATTGAAAACAAAGGTTGTGGAATATGAAGAAATTATTTCCAAATTGAAAGAAAAATTCATAGAACCAGATTGTTCGAGAATAGATAAAATACGTATATTAACAGTTTTGCCTAATTCGTGGACGATTCAGCAGATAACGAGCAAATTTGAAACAAACAAATACCTTGCATTACAAGCAAAATAATTGGCAGCCGAAAATGGAGTATTGGCTGCCCCCAACGACAGATCGGGGAATCGTTTGAATCCGGATATAAAGAATCAAGTGATACAATTTTTTGACGAGGACGACATCAGCAGAGCCATGCCGGGACAAAGAGATTATGTCTCTGTAAACACTAATGGTAAGCGTCAACAAATTCAAAAACGGTTATTACTTTCATCACTTAGAGAAACTTTCACTCGATTTAAAGAAGTCAGTGAACATAAAATTGGATTTAGTACTTTTGCAGCATTACGACCAAAACATTGTAAATTGCTAAATGCTTCAGGTTCTCACGACGTTTGTGTTTGCGCAATTCACGAAAATATTGATTTAATGCTTCACAGTTTAAAAAAATATTCATTCAACACTGATTGTAATCAACATTTTGAGAAGTTATTGTGTAATTCATCATCAAGATCAAAATACGGTTACCTCCGTGAATGCGAAAATTGTCCCACGCTGTCAGAATTTGAGATAAGATTTTTAAAAGAACTTGAGAAACATAACTTGTCTGAGATATCGTTCGAACAATGGATTACAACTGATAGATGTAATTTAGAAACGCTATTAAAACCTTTCGATGAATTTGTTGAATATTTTAGCAAGAAATTAGAAAAACTATTAACTCATGATTATATGAAAACAAAGCAATCTAAATTTTTAAAAGATACAAAGTCTTCATTAAAGGAAGGAGAAGTAGTTATTATTTGCGATTTTGCAGAGAATTATTCATTTGTACTTCAGGATGCTGTTCAAAGTCATCATTGGAACAATGATCAGGCTACAATTCATCCGTTTGTTATTTATTATATGGAGTCAGGAATGCTTAAAAATCTAAGTTTTGTTGTAATATCAGAAGTTCTAAGACATGAGACAATTGCGGTACAAGTATTTATTTCTAAATTACTAACGTATTTGAATCAACTAATGAATATAAAAAAGGCCATTTTTATGTCTGATGGGGCTGCTTCCCAATACAAAAATAGAAAAAAAATTGCAAGCCTCTGCAAGTTTAAAGAGAAATACAACATTGATTCTGAGTGGCATTTTTTCGCAACTTCACATGGTAAGGGACCATGTGATGCAATTGGCGGCACATTAAAACGAATGGCAACAAGAGCAAGCTTGGCCAAACAACATGAACATCCAATAACAAGTGCGAAAACTTTGTATGATTGGGCTATTAAGAGAAATCAAGAAAATTTCACAAAAATATCATTTTGCTATGTTTCACAAGAAGAATATGAAGAGGGAGCTGCAGAATGGGGTGGTAGTTATCAGCAAACAAAAATGATTCCTGGTACACAGAAATATCACTCCTTCATTCCAGTTGCAGATAACAAAATCGCTGCGAAAATATTTTCAACTGACGAAATACTGAGCTTTATAATATTTATAGGAATGTTAGAAAATAGTGTTTGTAAAAATGTAAATACAACTTTTTTTAAAAATAGTAGAAAAAATAAATAAATCATGTATGAACAAAAAATAACTCAAAATTTTCATTTGGTAATTAAGATTCGTTAATTTCGTTAATTAAGAAGATGTTCAATCTTCTTGGTGTCAAAAGGATAGTTGTTGAAAATTGTATGTACAATTTGAAAAAAATACTTTTGAAGATGGACAATCACGACTAACTTTTGAAAAAGGGATATTTTCATGGAAAAAGCCATTTTTTCGACATTACTTTCAAATTATCTCGAAAACGGGTACATATAGAATGTTGCTTACCAACGCATTTTTGTTTAAAATAACTAGAAAAATCGTATTATATTATTAAAATATGGTTATTTATGCAAGAACAATAAATTTAAAAAAATTTGAATTTTTCTTACTTTTAAGAACTTTTTTATCTCAAGTTGCTCCATCGTAGAACAACTTTTTTTCTTCTTCTTATGACTGAAAGTCTTTTTGAAAAAAAAAATTATAAAAATCGTACGTTGGACAGATTCACTAATTGATTTTTAAGTTTAATTTTAGATTTTTTTTTGAAAAAAAAAATTTTTTTTACAGTGTACATATTTTTTTCATAAAGTCAAATTAAATAATTACAACTTCTTCTCAGACGCAATTTTATTACAACCAACGGTTTTCGAGTTATGATTTTTTGAAAAATACACATGACAAAACACATACGCCCTTTTGAAAAAAATGTCTTGAGTCAAAAAATTCCTTCATCCCGCGGAAAATCCATCATCACCAATTCCGAAGACATGTGCAAAGTTTCATCCAAATCGGAGAGGGTCGTGCAAGATTTTGACTTTTTCCGGCTGATTTCATCTGGAAACGCTCCATTATGTCTTTCGGTGATATTACATTCAGTAGCAAAAAAAAGCCGAGCAAAAATTTGATTCCAAATAACGCCATGTTCAATCTTCTGTAACTTTGTCAATTATCAATATTTTCGACTGGAACTTTAACAGCACTATAATCAATGTCTATATAGACCTCATGTGACCAAAATTTCATGTTGATAAGTTTTGAAAATTTGAAGTTTTCATAACACATGTGATAAAAGTCGTTTTTGGTCATACCAATTTCAAAAATCCGTATTTCTGTGAAAAATCTAAGTAGCACATTAAAAATTTCACCATAGCCTAAAAAAATAATACAAAGGAAATGATGTGGACAAAATTTGAATTACTTCCATCGAGTGGTTTGGACTACAGCTGGCGTCAAAGTTGACGCACCAACATGAGTATTTCCCTTTTTCACCCGATATTGACCATGCTATAATATCGGTGCAAAAAAAAGCCGTCAAAAATTTTGATAATTGACAAATTTACAGAAGCTTGAACATGGCGCTATTAGGCAGCAAAATTTTGCTCGGCTTTTTTTTTGCTAGTGAGTGTAGTGTTGATATATAATAAATTTAATAAACTCCTCTTTTTTATACAGTGTTGACAATTCAATGCAAAAATCACTCCTGTTACAATTGTAGTATACAATTGTATTTAAAAATTGAGTAGAATGAAACAGGGTGTACAAGGATCGTTATAGAAGGTTTTTGAACTTTCTCACGCCTGACAAAATGCTATCAAGTTGTGGAAATAAACTCTATATGTTTTGGACCACGTTCAGACTACGAGCTATATCACTTGAGATATCGAATCTTAATATGAGACGTCAGATGCATCATTTCCAGTGAAAACTAGATGTACGAAAATTGATATCAAGCTACTCTATATCAAGTGATATAGCTCGTAGTCTGGGCGGCACATTACATATCCTTTTTTCTTTGGGACAAAATTATGAAATACCATTCCGCAAATTTACCGTTACTTATGAAGAAAATAAGAAAGTTTGAAGGTTACCTTACCACATTTAATACATTACTTAAGCATAGATAGATAGTTCTGTTTCATTCGCCAGTATTTACTACAATATTTAGTTTATTTTTCAATTAATGGTAGCCTCATACCTCGGTATGTTTTTTCCCTGGATTTTGACCCCAATGCATTTTAAATGTGGCCGGATTTTTGATTTTCTGTGTCGAAATTATGTCAATATTACTCCTTTAAATTTACATGAGAACAAAATCCTTGGACAAGATACCCGAGAGAGTAGGCTACCTTAACCATTTTTAATTACAGGACAATAGGAGTTTTGAATAATAAAAGGGTATACATAGCCATGCAACCTAACATAACCTTGTTTACCTAAGAAACTTTAAGAAAAAATCATTAATGTCATTATAAATAAAACTTACTTGCCGAATGCCAACGACCTATCGATTACAGGATTGTTCTCAATATCTTGATTCCTGTTTTCTTGCAAATTAATACCAGCCTTTTGTTTTGCTTCGATTAGACAAACATTGCAAAGCACTTTGTCTGGAAGCAAAAAAATGCAGCGGCGCGCCGGTCGAAAACAGTGGCGGCGGTAATGAGGTGACGATAAATACTGTTTACCCCAGTACACCAGACAAAAAACAACATTGTCTGTATGCAATCAAAACTTCAAAAACCAAAACTATGTAGGGTAAGTGCCCCGGTTTTGGCCATTGTAAAAGCAAATTACTTCGATCATCTACTTCTAAAAGAATAAATTGTACTTTGTCCTTTGGCGTTATTGGATAGTTTTACTTATAATCTTTATGATTACTTTGTCTATGGCGAAAACAGGACTGTGACACTGACTGTGACAACAACACTGATGACTAAAACATTTGCTATTATCAAAAAGATTGACTGTACATACAGTATTCAGATAAAGAGATACACTCCACCATAAATATCGATCTTTCCTCTGACTTTACCTAACTCGACGATGGCATTATTTACGCAGAAGGTGTACGATGGTGCAGCGGCAGCCAACAGATTCCATTCAGCGTATTGTTTGGGTATCAATACCTTCCATATTCTACTCAATTCAATAAGGTAAAATTGAATCATTGACACCCGACGACACCTTTCCAGATAAATGAAGGTTCTTCAAGGTACCATTTATTTATGGTAATCCATTTAACAGACACGTGCCTCGCATATCAAAGACTACAATCGATCATATCGGGACTCGACATCCATGACCTACGGTAAGCAATTCGACGGGGGATGTAATGAAAGATTCTTCTGTTCAGCAAACTTCCACCGATTAACTTAGTTATTAATTTTAGAATGCGGCACACAAACACAAACAACGAGCACGGATGCTCCACTGGTTCCACTGTGTAACATTATACATAACCGGCAGCTGAAGGAAACAAATTCCACAAAACCAAAGTCGAGCTAATTCTCGTCGGTCGGAAGAAGTACCGAGCAACAAAGTAAGTATATGTAGTGGATAAAGCACCAAGGAAGTTTCAAGTTACAGGCAAATATTTGCCTCTTTTAAACAACTACTTTTCATACCAACAACCGACTCGTGACGGTGCGGTGCCGACGAACGAGGCAGAAGCAAGAAAGTGTTCCATACCAGCTCAGTAGCATCGTTTGATTATACATTTGTGCAAGTGGAGACTGGTTTATGAAAATAGTCTAAGAGGTCAAAAATGATCGGTTTCGAATGAGTTTTACACTCTAGTTCGGTTGATTCGGGCATGCTTTACGGAGCCGAATTTCATTGTTTTTGATTACATGAAAGACTTAATACTACGTTTAGTACGACATGGACCAAATACAAGTGGTTTACCGGAAGTTAAAAGGGGTGACCTATTTTGGGGATGGATGGGACAAAAGAACATAGAAATGGAATTTTGTAGTCTCATCAGATAGTTTATGCCAGCACTAGAACGTTGTGTGATATGGCTAGGGGTTCCTTTTTGTGTTCGGCCAGTGGTTTCTTTTTGTGTTCGGCCAGTTGTGGTGACCATTGGACGACGATGAGACTTCTCAAGATGGCGGTACAAAATAAAAACAAAAAAATAAATAATGAAAAACCACAAAAAAAAATTATACAGATAGGGTAGGTGTCCCTTGGCTCAGCCTAGTGTGCAACGATCGATAACGTCTCTATTTTCTATTCCTGTATAGGGGCGCCGTTCTAAAATTTCTGAAATCGCAAGCGTTACGCGGGTTTGGAGACTTTAAACGATAATATCTCCTCTCTGGCCCACAGAAATTTTACGATAAGTATTTCATTCGCAAGGTAGAACATCAAAGCTGAATCCCTGTTGCAAACTCAGGTCAAAATGTTTGTTTAAACTAATTAAAATGTACTTAAAAGAAAAATTTCTAAACGCACAAAGCTATTGGTCGAAAATGACATCATGTTTGCGCCGCGCTCTGATTGGTTCATACTGCCACAGTTACCGTGCCAGCGATTATCAAACATGTGGGCAGGGTTTTCACATGCACAGATTTATCTAGATTGACACAGATTTTTTTCATACAGATATCTGTAAGTGAAGATTACAGATTTTTGAGAAAAACTAAGATTTTTAAGATTTTTGGCAATTGTCTTTTCACTGAAAAACCTCAAATTCGAAATAGGATCCAACTTTTTATACATACTATTTCAGTATGCTGTTTAGGCTTGAAGCAAAATAACATAATTGACACTGACACTACAGTGACAGATGACATTATGAAAGTCAGTTTGTGTGTGTGCCCTAAATGATTTCTCCATCAATTTTTTGATGTTTGATTATTTTTGAAGAAAATTTCATTGAATTTCTCAAGATTCTCGGACATTCTTTTAGATATTCCTTCTTGCGTTTCTGTAGGTATTCTTCAGACGTTTGTAGGCATTTCTCCAGGGATTCCTTCATGAGTTTCATCTTATATTGCCTCGGCAGTTTTTTCAAAACTTTCTTGTGATGAAATGTTTGGAGAAATCCCTGATCTTGTGAAGTTTTGTGATTTTAAAGGGAATCACTGGAGGACACCTGAAAGAACTATACAAAAATCCTGATTTGTTGGAGAGATCTAAGAAGATTTTTTTGCATGGGCTCCGTAATCTTATCTATTGAATTCTTAACTTTAAAAATTCCGTTATGGGTTTTTGTAGAATTATTTTTCAAATTTTGTCTAGGATGTCTGCAAGGATTCTTACTTATAGTTCTCCAGATATTACTACATTATTTGTTTCAGGTATTCCGTTGGAGAAATGTTTGTTTCAAAGTTCCGCAAGAGATTGTTCCAAAGATTTCGGTAGAATTTCTTGCTGGGATTTCTACAAAATTTTTTTTTTTTTTAGTTGGATTTTTTTTTTTGCTTTCTGGGAGAAGATTTTTGGTAGGTTTTATTATTTTTGTGGTTGTTTTTTTTTGTTTTATGTATTTTTTTTTTTTTTTGGTTTTTTTTTGTTATATTTAATATAATCTTGCAGTGCGAAAACCTATACATATTTTGCGCAATTGATAAACAGTTGCAGATCGATTGCACCGATTACAAAAAAAAAAGGTTTGTGGGCTTTGGTTCAGATGGAGCTTCGGTAGTTATAGGTTCTGACCGATGCATCAAGAAGCTGCTGAAACGTGACTGTCCTCATTTGATAATTATCAAATGAACTTGCCACTTTTGGGCCCTTTGTGCAAGTAACGCATGCAAAAAACTGCCATTGTAGCTGGAACAAATGATGCGATATATCTGCACTTACTTGTCCTGCAGCCTCAAACGATCCAAAAAATCCCAGATGACACAGTTCTGCATCCGTCTGCCACTAGATGACTATCGTTGGAGACAGTTGTCAAATGGAATATGGAATGGTTTTCGGATCTCGTGTAGTTCTTCTCGTTCTAATCAAATTGAGACAACAGTTTTATTTTTGTCATCTTAATGACCCGATGACGCTGCCATTTCTCTTCTTCTTAAGCTACGTATTGTCTCTTATCATCAAAGCGAATCGAATCTTCCAGTCAAAAGCTATGGAATTCCTGAACATGTGCAATCAGCTGAAGTTTCGCTGATGGAGCTCCTTGCAAATTTTTGTGTGGACCTAAACCACCTGACGGATTAAGGAGTTTCAGATTTCGTAAGAAGTCGGGAATATATAACGGCGAAGTTGCGCCCTTTGAAGGAGTTCAACTCGATTATTGAACAATATCCGAATTTCTTTGAAAGCGGTGAGGAACAGGCCATTGAAAATGATTTTCATGAGCTGAAGACGATAACCATCTGCAAGGACAACGAGGTGGAAGAATCAGAAGACTTCGAAACTTGTTGAAGAAAACGTCTGATGGGAAGCTGGCTTTTCACTTGCTAAGAAAGTTCATTGCGAACTTTTTACTAATTCCGCATTCTTTTGCAGGAGTGAAGCGAGTTTTATCGGAATACAATCTGAATCCGGAACCACCTGAGTACGGACATCATGGAGGCCAAAGGAGGAAAGGAGGAGTTGATCAGCTAATATTAACATCAGAACTAAATTCTAAATTCAACAAATTAATTTACACGGATCATAACAATAATTGATTGTTAATTCCGTTCCAATTTTGTTCACCTATCAAGAAACTTTAAGTAATCAAAACAAACACCCCATGATTCATTATCATGTCAAAACTGGTCTGTCAGAGTGATTGCACTCTCGATTTCCCCCGAGAACATGAATCTTTCGTATACTGATCTGTTTTCCTTTTACAACACAAAATTTGAAGTAAAGATTTTTACCAAGATTTTTTGCAGTTAAACACAGATAAAAAAGAGTTTTTTGGCAAAAATTAAAGATGGGAACGAAAAATAATGTGGCAACCCTGGTTCTCGCTGTGCATCCGCATGCGACAGACGTGTTTGCGGAGCACGTTGGTAGAAAACGCCGCCCGTGAACACAAGAAGACCAGACCAAAAAAAAACTTCCCGGGTCCCGGGGGGTGGCATCGAGACGAGGGGGGGGGGAAAAAAATTTTTTTCGGGGGGGCCCATTTTCATTGTGGGGTTGTTCAGGCCAAGGAGAGTGGAGGGAATATTAAATCAGTAACGTGTTTTGTAATTAAATACAGGAGGAAAAATCAAATTATGTGGAGAAGAATTTTTTTTTTTGATATTTTTTTTTTTTGAGGTGTTTATTTTTTCGGGTGGTGGGGGGGTGGGGGAGGGGGGGGGGAAAAAAAATCGTGGTCAAGTGGTTAGCGTCGTCACTCGTCGTTCAAGCGATTGCCATGAAGTGAGGGTTCGATTCCCGTTACAGCAAGTGGAACTTTTTGCAAACCGAAAATGTTCAGTCTAATCCACCGAGTATTAGGTTAAGTTGTTCGTTGTAATTCGCTCTATGGTTAATGTTCAGTCTGTACACTCTCGAGTGGAAGACGTTGCTAATGTCAATTTTTATCGTAGTATTACCCAAACACTCAGGCCGTCCTGCAGCCCAAGAAGCCGAGTAGAAAATTTCAATCGCGAACCATAATCCCTCCGTTAACAACTAAAACCTGGTCTTTTCAGGACGAACAAATAAATTTGCCAACTAAAGAGTATGTTTGATTGAAATTTCTCTTGAGCTCATCGAAATGTTTATTACCACGCACCGGCTCAACATGGCGTTGCTTGAAAAGCCGCGTTCTGGAGAAAATGAGCAACATTTTTTTATTAATATCCATATATATATATCTCTATTTGCCTTGTTAAAACTAGCAAGCACGTTGTACATTCAACAAACGAAATATTAACAGTTAATTTGAGCCGAACTTCAACACGGCAGACCCATTATGTGTTTCACATATTCAGTGTAGGGGGTAGGTTAGCTTCATTGTAGTTCTTATTGTAAATAGGTACATAGTGGATTAGTTGCAGATAATAGATTAGGTTAGTTGCAGGTAGTTTTAAAATGTGAGTTAAAATTTTTCTGGCCAATATTTACAAACTCTATTGTTTTGCAGTTTGAGAAGCAAGTGTGTCTATATCTCAACTCTCTTTGGACGGGGTCCTGCGGCCCTGACAAGGGCCGTTTTTCTGTTGTCTGAGTTAAAAAGATGCGAATTTAACCTCGGAAACCCCTGTCGCTCTAATGAAAACCCATGATTTCATTTCCACGCTGCTGTGTGGCGTAACAACTGAGGCCCGTCCCCTTTTGTAAAATTTGATTCGCATTGCCTTCGTTGAGAACCCCCTTTCTGTCATGTAATGGTTTATGCCATTACAGGCCCGGCATGGCGAACAGTTATCATTCCTCATTGGACCATCGACACGTTCAGACGTGTGTATCTCGCTCTGGTGATAAAAAAGCGCTTTTCCGAGTTTTTCGCCCTGCTGCTGGAGATCGAGTAGACGCCGCCTGGTGTGGCTGGCACGTCCGCTAGACGAGGCAAGGGAAGGAAGCCCGACGTCGACGCTGACGTAAATCATCCCTCCGTAAACAACTAATATCTGTCCTTTTCAGTACGACCAAATCAAGTTGCCAATTAAAGAGTATGTTTGATTGAAATTTCTCTTGAGCTCATCGAAATGTTTATTACCACGCACCGGCTTAACATGGCGTTGCTTAAACTGCCGCGTCCCGGAGAAAATGGCCAAATCAATCGCCCACATCATCTTCGTGGTCAAGTGGTTAGCGGCGTCGCCCGTCGTTCAAGCGGTTGTTGTCATGAAGTTGAGGGTTCGATTCCCGCTCCAGCCTGTGGAACTTTTTGCAAAACAAAAATGTCTAAACTGGTCTACTTGGTGTTAGGTTAAGTTGTTCGTAATTCGCTCTACACCCAAACTAAGAAAGTAAGATTGTAATACAATTTCGCTTGACTTTGTTCCCTTCTTGCTATTGATCGTAACTTGGATTAAAAATCTAATATTAGTTGTGTGCAAAAAAGCAACAGAAATTCGCAATGAAGAATTGAACGTGTGCGTGAGGTTGTGCGCTGTGATATTTAGTTGATAAGTGAGAAAGAGATGAGTGTCCGAAAGTCCGATGGCGCATACAAACAAAATGTGCAATATATGTGATCGGGATACGAACCGTGACCGTCAGCGCGGCGTCTCTTGATGGCAACCTATCAGTCACTTTAACAAAGTAAGAGCAACGGAATAGAAACCTTACAGTTAGTTCACTTGGCGAGGAATTCAGGGTACAGCAATGAAGCAAATGGACATATTTTCCACCAAGCAATGTGCAACCAGTCGCTAACAAATTTGTATGGCATTGTTTATTTCATAAAAACGCTTTGTCGATGATCAGTGAGAAAAAAAATAGAACCCTTGACGGCGGCATTACAACAGTGGCCAATAGCGTAGCACCATTTTGTGCTATCGACTCATCCATATTGTATATTGATATGTTGATGATGATTGAATAAGGACAGCGATAAATTTGTTTCGAGCTATTTGTACCTGCGAGTCGCTTGCACACACGTGCATAGCTTCATTTGTACCATAAAACGCTTTGTGGACCAAAATGGCAAAATTGCTTTTTCTGAATCATGCGGATTTCTCAAGATATGATTGCAAAAACTGCAATTGCATTTTTTGCCACCTTCTCAACTTTTGGGTGTATGTTCATTGTTCAGTCTGTACAATCTCGAGTTGAAGACGGTGTAAATGCCTATTTTTATCGTAATATTACGTGCTGCCAAACACTCAGGCCGTCCTGCAGCTCAAGAAAACTGATAAAAACATTTTAATCGCGAACCATGTTCCCTCCGTAAACACAGTACCCATTTAACACTAGCAAGTACGTTGGAAATTTTAGCGCCAACATTTGATTAGGGCGAATCTGCTTTTGTAAACAAACACTTTGTCTGCTAATTTATCGGAAGTTGAATACAATTCCTTCAAATTGAATATATCAGCGGATAGAAATAAAGCTGATCTTCCTTAAAGAGTGCTTAATTTGTATTTGTGACCTTTTGTTCATGAGCAAATTACTACGAAAGCCATTGTTTGCAAAAGCAAATAAGGGCGAATTAATGTTGGCGCCGATTTAACAAACAAAATATCATTAACAGTCAATTCGAGCCGAATTGCAGTTTCTATAAATTTTCGTGGACAACCAATACCGGAAGAAGAACCGGAGCCTCACACACCAATAGTATAGGATTTCATGGTTCTGTAGACTTTATAAAATATAGTAGAAATTTATGAAGTCGTGACATCAATTTCAGCTCTGAATTACATGTCTTATTTACGTGCAAATTTATCTGTAAACACAAACTTGAATTTGGCAAGAACATCTCCCCGAGCCGTAGCCAAGTAAAATGTTTGTCCCGGTAGCTGTTGTAATCGGCCTTTACATAGGTTTCATCATCCATGAGGAGACAGCCATTGAATTTTGTCAACACCTGATCATACAGTTTTCTGGCACGGATTCTGGCCACACGGTTCTGTTTTTGATCCCTATTTATTTGGTTGTCTACAGGCATGGTATAACTTGAAGCCTTCCCGGAGACGAATCCGTGGCACGGTACTGCGTGCGGCGTGAAACTTTTTGGCCAATTCGCGGTCTGAGATGTTGGGGTTTGCCTTAATGTTCTTGATGATTTTGTTCCACAGTTGACGGTTGACAGTACCTGTCCGACGCTTGCTTTGAGGCTTGCGATCCGTCGACAAAGTTTCTCTGTACTTTTTCAAAACACCCCACACGGTATTTCGGGGAAAACCCAACACTTAAGCAAGTTTTGGCCCAGACCTCGAAGGGTTTTCCAAATGATTGCGCACAATTATTTTTATTCTTTCTTCACTCATTTTGTTTTTCTCCTAAACACGTTCAAACTGCACCGCGAAAAACAACTTCTGATGTTGCTATTGTTATAGGGAACACATAAGATGTCATAGTTTACAAATCCGACCACAAGGGTTGCTGTAAGATTCAAAAATGTTTGTTCCAATAATAAATGGGCCACACCTTGAAGGCGAACTTCCAGCAGATTCCAGGGCATCAGTTCTACAGTTTAAGAGACAAGTACGATAACCTTTAGCAGCGCCGGAAATAAAAAATATCAAAACAATTTGTACGTGCGGGATGCAAGGTGCTCCATTCGTGATAAATTCAAATATGAATCGCCAAGGGTACGTTGAGGAATGTCTACAAAAGTAGCTTTTTCCAAAGCTGAAGTCGCACAAGAGCCAATCAATTTTTCGGCCTGACTTGGCATCATGCCACTATTCAAAACAGGTGCACGAATGGTTTAAAAGAAATAAGGTCAACTTCGTACCCAAGGACCTTAATCCTCCGAACACCTCAGAGTTGAAACCAATCGATGAATATTGGGCTATTACGAAGCAGGAATTGCGCAAATATCCTTTAACAGTAAAAACAGTTGAATAAAGTGAACATGGCAAAAGTGAGCTAAGACGTTTTGTTTGACACTCTGTAGATTTCAAGACAATTGGTTAAATGACGGATTTGTTGGCAAAGCGCTCTGTGTGTTGCAAATGTAACGTATACAACCTTTAATTAATACGTGGAGAACCTTTAAAAAAACATTCCTAGTCGCGGATGAAATATTATGGTCCAAGAATATTCTATATTGATCTCAAAAGGTGGTTGAAGGTAGAGCTGATGGAACTGTAAATTACTTCTTGACATATTTCAAGTGTCACTGGGAGGTGATCAGAACCGAAGTCAGTTTGGTAGACCAATTGGCTACAAAGTTTACATGAATCAGTTAAGACCAAATCATTAGTTGATGATGATATCTGACTCAAGAACAGCATGTTGGACTGTCTCGATAATAAAGAATGTATTGTGCTGCAGAACAATCATCACATAGAATCTTGCTATTGGAATTGCCTTGAATTTTATTCCATGAACGGTGTTTTGTATTGATATCACCAATGATGAAGAATTTTCACCTGTAACGAGTATGTTTCTGGAGGCCCTTGATCTGAACTGGCCGTCTTGACGTGCCACAAGGGCTCAGAAGGGATTCTTAGTCAAGACTCGAAGCTAAGAATCAGTTGTATTGTGATAATATCACATCAGTTAGTGTTTTCATTGTATTTATAAACTTTTTTTTTTTGTATCATTACCTCAGTAACATATGGGATTCAAATGGTTCATTTAATCAAGGCTTGTTCACGACAAAATCTGGACAGATTAAATTTGGAATAAAACAAATTTGCTGTAAATTCAATCCAAGATGCATTTTTTATTCATTTAACTGTTCATTATTAGTCATCTTAATACTATTAGGTGCGCAACTAAGTTCCCGTTGTTTAGCAATAGATGGCGCCAGTAGTAAGTGCTGGTCGAATTTTGTACATCTCAAGCGTCATAAACCAAGCTCAGACATATGGTAAACAAACCGCTTTGCCAAATTAGTGATTTTGGTTTAGTGTTATATAATTTGGTTGTTTGAAGATGTCTGATTTCGTGCCAAATAATCGTCATTTGCGGAAAGTGTTGATTTTCTTCTTTCATTCGAAGAAAACGGCGACTGAAGCACATCGAGAGCTCCAAAAAGTTTACGGTGATGCTGCTCTGAGTGAAACAACGTGTCGTGATTAGTTTCGTCGCTTCAAAAACGGTGATTTCAGTGTTGATGATCGTCCGCGTGAAGGAAGGCCAAAAAACTTCGAAGACTCTGAATTGGAGGCATTGCTCGATGAGGATCCGTGTCAAACGCAAGAAGAGCTTTGTTCAGGATTAGGAGTTTCCCGCCAAGCCGTTTCTAAGCGATTGCATGCGTTGGGAATGATTCAAAAGCAAGGAACTTGGGTTCCTTACGATTTGAAGCCAAGAGATGTTGAGCGTCGTTTTTTCGTCTGTGAACAACTGCTCCAGCGGCAAAAAAGGAAGAGTTTTCTGCATCGCATTGTGACGGGTGACGAAAAATGGATTCATTACAGTAACCCAAAACGGAAACATTCATGCTTCAACATCGTCGCCTAGGCCGAATATTCACGCTGCGAAGGTTATGCTGTGTATTTGGTGGGACCAAGTTGGTGTTATTTATTATGAGCTGTTGAAACCAAACGAAACCATTACTGGGGAACGGTATCGAACTCAATTGATGCGATTGAGCCGAGCACTGCACGAAAAACGGCCACAATACGAGCACAGACACGAAAAAGTGATTCTTCAGCATGACTACGCTCGACCTCACGTTGCGAAACCCGTGGAAACCTACCTGGAAACGCTCAAATGGGAAGTCCTACCCCACCCGCCATATTCTCCTGATATTGCACCGTCCGATAATGACTTGTTCCGTTCGATGGCACATGGTCTCACTGGTCAGCAATTCCACTCATATGATGACATCTCAAAATGGCTTGATTCTTGGATAGCATCAAAAGACGAACAGTTCTATCGAAATGGTATTCACGTTCTACCAGAAAGATGGGGAAAAGTCGTAGCTAGTGATGGGCAATACTTTGAATAATTCGTTTGTAACCTTTGTTTTCAAAATAAAGTTCCTTTTTCACCAAAAAACAGCGAGTACTTAGTTGCGCACCTAATAATAACAGTTATTTAATTAGGCTGCATGAAAAAACTACGAACTTTTGAGTTTACTCCAGCCATTAGGGTCTGTGCAGACTTCTCTGCAATCGATTTAGCTGCTTTTGTCCAAGATTTTCGAAAAAAAATTATAGTTGTAGCTTGTTATTTATATTGAGAGGCTCTTCACGAGAGCCCAATACCGCTCGATAGGTCGCAACTCTAGGCAGTTGGGTGGATTCGCCTCTTTCGGCACAATATAGACTCTCCATACGCTTTATACCATTCCAAAACATCTTTGGCGTAGTGACAAGATGTCAAATTAGGCCAGAATAGCGAAGGAGCGTCATTCCAACCAACATCGGTGTTGAATTAGAGCTTGTTCAAACAAATTTGGAGAAGCTATTCAGCTATTCTAGAAGAAACAGCTGAATAGCTTCTCCAAATTTGCTTGAACAAGCTCTAATTGAACACCAATGTTTGTTGGGATGGCTGCGTAGGAATGGTAACAATCGCTTCTTTAGGCATTCTTCACGGAATATTTCCTTGTTTACCGTTCTGGTAGTGATGAAGCTTTGGCTTGCTCGACCACAGCTACATATTGCCTGCCAAACCAAATATTTTTTGGCAAACTTGGCCTTTTTTCTTTGTCCTGAAATGCTCCTCTACGTCGTTCCGTTGCATGGCAGTATAATAGACATTCCGGGAAGCTGCTTAATGTTTTCCAGCACATAAGTTTCATCGTCCAGTATCACGCAGGAAAACTTCGTCAAATATTCGCGATACAACTTGCGAGCCCTGGTCACATTCTGTTTATCATTACGGTTCGGTATAGTTTTCACCTTGAACGCCTTCATACCTTGCCGGTGCTTAGAAGTATGCACGAAAGTTGGGGACATTTTTATTTTTCTAGTCACAGTACGTACCGAAAAATCTGGTCTCTTCTGCAATATTTGCTTCACCTTCGCGTCCTTTTGATGGTTCCTGAGATCCGTTTTTGTTCCGCTCCCAGCCTTCCTGGCTGTTGTCAAACGTGTATCGAAAGATTTAAGAACGCTTTGGGCAGTACTTGCAGGAAAACCAAGCTATTTTGCAAGTTTTCTTACTGACAGATCCGGATTTTCATTGCGACCGCACACAATTGCTTTTCGCACTTGCCCTTCTTTGATCTAAAAGCTTGTAGTATCACCAAAAATTTATTTAACACAATGAACAGACATACGTTGATCAGTCTGCGAAATATTTCACGCGTTGGTGAAGTATTTCTAGAGATAAAAGTATTTAGGGGTGTCCAGATTTAGTCGCGAACAAGCCTTAGTACCTATGAGATTCGCGACAAATAATTATTGCGATGCAAGGAAACGGAGCAGCAGATCGAATTTTTAAATATACTTTTCTCGATACAATATAAAATTTCAGATCATCTATGAAATTCCCAGGTGTTGTATAAGAATTTTTCTCGTGGCCATGATACATTGTCTAAACTTTCAGGTTGATCATGGATACGCAAATCCGTGACCAAAATCAGCAGATATGTAGTTGCGAATAGCATTGTTATTATTATATTATAAAGAATGTGCACACCAAAACGTAGTCAACGGGAAATTAGTGGTATTAAATGGAAAATATGAGAAAATCAAAAGTAAATCATTTATTTAAGACTTCATAAAAATACAAATATAAAACATATACAGTTAAGTCAATTTGACCTGTTATATACAAATGCCCGCACCTTTCGTTTGACACCTTCCATCAGTTTTTGCACAGTGTCATCCGTCACCAATTTTGCAGCTTTCTGCCAGTTACGCCTGAAGCTTTTCTCATCAATTGCTACGCTATTCGTTTTTCGAAGATTCGGACGGAGTTCTGGCGAATTTGGCGGATTGCAATAATTTGGGACAATATTTACACCATTAGCAATGTACCAATCCTTAGCCAGTTTTCCATAGTGGCAAGATGCCAGGTCAGGCCAGAACAGCACCGAACCGTTGTGTTCCCGAATGAACGACAACAGTCGTTTATTCAGACACTCTTTTACGTAAATTTGTCCATTTAGAGTGCCAGTCGTGATGAAGATGTCGCTTCTGAGACCGCATCCACATATTGCCTGCCATACGAGGTATTTTTTTGGGAGCTTCGACAATGTTTTTTGCTTAAAACGATCAGCAACATTTCCTCTTTGCAACGAGGTATAAAACTGTAGTCCCGGTATCTGCTTAAAGTCAGCTTTGCAATATGTTTCGTCGTCCAATATTATGCAGTCGTATTCCTTCAGCATAGTGTCATATAATTTTCTCGATCGAGATTTTGCGCTCTTGTTCTGGCTGTCGTTACGATTTGGAGCAACACCTACTTTGAATGATTTCAAGCTTGCACTTTTCTTCACTTTCTGGACGAACGATGGAGACATTTTCACTTTTTTCGCCACATCACGAACGGAGATATTCGGTTTCTTCTTAAATTCTTTAATCACTTTCTTCCTCTCCGCGACGAAACGTGAATCATGGTTACCTCCGGAACCGACCTTTCTCTTTAAAGTTAAGCGCTGCTGAAAGTTTTTTAGCACTTTAGTAACCGTCGATTTTGCGATTTTTAATGACTTGGCAATATCGCCGTGCGACATATCTGGATTTTCCACTCTTTTGTGCAAAATTGCTTCGCGCACGCGTTCTTGATTCGACGCCATTTTACTGAATAAAGGTTACTGTAGCCAAACGACGTCTTCATCATAGCACACATACATTAATATTCATGTAGTAGTGATCGGATTAGCAAAGCGTACACGGAGAAGACTGCATTAGGGCATTTCCGACGACTACTTTTTGGTGTGCACATTCTTTATTATTACATCCCTTTACTATATTTTATATGACATTTTCAGCTTCGCATTTATGCATCTTTGTAAGTTTTAACCCACCTGACTCACGTTACGTATTTGGAATGATAGGATGTTTTTTACGTCATGCTACAACAAATTCTAATCAAAATGCTTTTTTTCCGTTTTTATCAAAAATATATAATGATTCAAAAACTAATATTGTTTAAAATCATTCATTTCCTATTTCACAGACATAAAAAATCATTTATAGGTCCAGTAGTAAACAAGCATTATCGAAAAATTCAATTTCCATTTTTTTCTAGATATATGAAGTATTTATTAGAAGATTTCTTAAGTTTCCGTTTTTGGCATTATTCATAATTATATGCAATTTATTTCGCCTTATTGTTAACTTAAATTTTCTTTGCTATTTTACTAGGCTTCCAAGTGATTTTCTTTTATCTAATTTTCTTTTATTATATCAAAAAATGTTTTAGTCCAACAATCAATAACAGATTTTGGAAATTTTCGACATTTCAGAGTTACAATTATCTAACACCGCATGAGCTGATGAGGTAATCGACGTAAAAAAATCATATTAATTTCTCAGAATTTATCATATATGTATGAAAAAACATATCTTGGGATGCAATGAGGGGCCATCAGAGCGCCCGATTGAAGCGATTTGGATAGGAAGAGTGAGACGTTTTTTTTTTTTGAGCCAACTTCCAGTTGTTAACATTTCGTGAATAAAGGGCGGGCTCTTCTCCCCATCTAGTGGGACTTTTTGCTAGACGAGGGCTCGGTTTTAGTGTGGTTTATGGGGAACTTGTTTCAGGGAAGGAGATTCTCTCTAGACCCCTGAAGCTTTGGGTTGCGCGTAAGTGTATCTGCTTACGGGCCCACAATACGTTTTTGGTCCAAGCAGGCAACTGCTACATTACAGGGTGTCTGACAATAGGTGTCACAAAAACAAAATAGAATTACAGCAAAACAAATCAACCAAATCATAGCATTTATTTTTCATCTGAAAGATACATATTATAGAAATAAGCTATACTAATACAATTCAAATCTCTCACCCTTTTACCTTGATAACTTTGCGCAAACGCTTTGTAAACCCATCGCAGCTGGCACGCACGATTTCCTGAGGAATTTGGTCCCAAATATCAACCAAATGTTTCTTGAATCGATCTAAAGTAAGCCCTTTCGTAGGGCCTATATGTTGAAGCATATAACCCCAAACAAAGTAGTCAAGTGGGTCGAGATCCGGTGTAGATGCAGGCCATTCTTCGCCTGTGATGAAATCGGGCATATTTTCCGCGTACCATGCTTGTGCCTTCTTTGCCTTGTGAGCTGGAGCTGAGTCCTGATGGAAACAATATGGTGTATTCCCATACAGCGTTGAAGCATGAGGAAGCAGATGGTTTTTCAAAACCTGCTCAGTATTGATTTTTACGTTAGGTTCTCTGAAAAGAAGAGGAAGTTTTCCTTTTCGTGAAACGGCGCCACATACCATGATTTTCGATACATTCTGATAGCGTTCTACAGCTAGTTTATCTCTTGGAATATTGGCTAGATTTTTGCCATACACACGATCATTTTGTTTATTATGAGTGTCCTGAAGGAGTAAGAGCTTTCCATCCGAAAATAAAATCTCGCAGTCACCGTGCCAAATCAAAAGATTTGTGATCCTTTGGACCCTGGCTTGCTTTTGACGCTCCGTCAACTCGTGAACCCATTGTTTCTTGTACGGCTTGCATTGCAGATCATGACTGAGTAGCCTGTTCATTGAAGTAGGGGACATTGGAATTTTTTGCTCAATTTAAGGCCAGATACTGCCGGATTACGTCTTATTCGCTCCCTCCCACATTTGATCATTTTGTTCGTTCTGGCAGTTCGTGTGACACCACCTTTGTGTCGAATATGGACATTTTCAGTTTCTTTGAACCGTTTCAAGGTACGAAAAACAAAACGCTTACTCACTCCGAACTGCTTAAGGCTATTATCTGACACGGTCTAAGCTTTTGCAAATGTAATTTTAAAACTTGCTCCCGTATGGCTTCCATGGTAGCTGATAAATATAAACAAACGGAATCGCTTATTTATCTTCAACGATAAGCTGTCCAAAGAATACACTCAAAACGGATATAATCAATTCTACTGTTAAAATTACCCAGCTGAAATAAACCAAGACTAAAAAAAGGTGACAACTATTGTGAGACACATTGTAGATGGTAGTTCTCATCATCATCATCATCATCATCATTACGAATATGTTTCTGTAGGTCAACCTCGCGAAAGTTCATTTGCTGGCCAGCACATTGAAATAGCAAATAGACGTCTATAAAAGTAAACTGTAACGTTAAAGTAACTCCCAAAGTTTAAAAAACTTTTATTTGGAGCTGCCGAAATAATTGGAGCTCGATGCTTCTATGAATAATGATATTCAAATGAACGTTCTTAAATTTCCAGAATCTACTGGGACGTATACTTTTGGGAACTTGCATGGTCCATTAAGGTATTTTCTTTTAATATTTCTAAACCTTTCAGTCATTACTAGAAAACTAAACCGTTTTTCTACGACTTAAGGGACCATGTTCTGGAAACAAAATTTCTTCCTGCCCTTTTTATTGCTATTAACATTATATTATATCACAAAACAATAATTTCACTTCATAATACTTTCATTTGAAAAACTCAGAAAATTGCTTTAGTTAGTTTCCAACAGTGAACAAGCGATTACTGTGATTTCAAACATTTAACCCTCCATGAATTGGTCTAAGATTCCTCTTCCTGCTCAAAAAAGAAAAAGGGATATAATTGTTTATGGGGGGGTTTGGTTTGTGTTATTTATTATAAAATAAATTTATTAAATTTTTTTATGATAGCTTCGCGGGGTTTGTATTTGTTATTATTTGATAGAATTTTTACTTTTTTTTTTTTTTTTTATTTTGGAAGATTTTTCGAGTGCGATCCTTGGAAATAATTAGTTTTTTTTCTCAAAATCTATTCACTTCAGTGAAAGGAGTGAATGTGAGTTTTTTTTTCTAAGAAGGCAGTGTGGTTTTCCAGTGAAATAAGAAAATCAAGCAGTGCTTGCTGGAGAATTATCATCCCGCTCATTTTCGCTTCATCCCCGCGTGGTGACGCTAACCAGCGATACACCACTACATCGCCAACGGTCATCCGACATCGTCGAGCGAGTGCACCCGAAGGCGATCGGATACACCCGTGCACCCACGCAGCGCACCGCTCCCCGCTGCCCGCATAGAAGTGCGACGCTCAGGCATACGGTGCGTCAGCAGCAGTAGCAGCAGCAGCAACAGATCAGTAATATTAGTTAAGTTTTTTTTTTTCCTCTGTCTCTCATCCCACTAGAGTTTAGCGTTAATTTGTGTGTGTTCCTGTTTTGTGTTTGTGTGTGATTTAAATTTTTGGGGGCGTTCAACGCTCCCACAAGTAAGGCAAATCGTGCATGTTGAAGAGGTTTCTTCGACATGGACGGTTTAGCTGAAAAAGTGCCTTTGCCACCTGATGATGGGGAGGCACAAATAAATTTCCGACCGCGATCTTATCCAATGGACTCGGTCGGTCCATGGGTTGTCTACTTTCAGCCCAAAATTAAACCTCTGAACGTGTACCAAATAACTACTGATTTGACGAAGCGATTCTCAGCCGTGACAGAGATCACGAAAGTTAAATTTAATAAACTCCGTGTTGTCGTCTCTAACATGAAGCAGGCTAATGAGATTGCTTCCTCCCAGCATTTTACACTGGAATATAGAGTTTATATTCCAGCTCGTGATGTGGAGATTGTAGGAGTGGTCACAGAGGCGAGTCTGTGCACTGAAATTTTGGAGAAGCGGGCGGTTGGCCGATTCAATAACCCTCTGCTCCCCCCAGTACAGATACTGGAAGTAACAAAATTGGTGAAAATATCGCACAGCGAGGGTAAGAAAAAAGTTACCCCCACAGACTCGTTTCGGGTGACCTTTTCCGGCTCTGCCCTTCCTCAATACTTAGAACTGGACAAACTTCGGCTACCTGTGCGGTTATTTGTACCCCGGGTAATGATCTGCCAAAACTGCCAGCAGATGGGGCATACGGCCTCTCATTGCGGCAATAAGGCACGCTGCTCAACTTGCGGGGAGAAACATGAGGCTGGTCCCTGTGCAGATAACACACTAAAATGCGTTTTCTGCAAGGGAACTCCTCCCCATGCTCTTTCGTCATGCCCGGCGTACAAACAACGCGGGGAAAAATTGGAACGTTCTCTGAAACAACGTTCAAGGCAATCTTTTGCAGAAATGCTTAAGAAAGCCTCGCCACCCGATATCAATACAAATCCTTTTGCTGCTCTGTCAGATGACGAGTCTGATTCGGACTTGGTTGAGGAGGGGACCTCTTTCAGTTTTCCGGAAGGTGCTTCACGGAAGCGAAGACGCATCCGAGCAGGGAAAGTAGCTGAAAAGAAGCCCCAAATCAACATGCCCAATTCAAAGAGCAGTGGAAATAAGGATAATCCAAATCCTCCTGGTTTTCGAAGTGCCAACTACACACAGGATTTCCCATCTCTCCCGGGGACATCCAGAACCCCCGATGCCCCGATTTTTAGAACAGAAGCCCCCTCTTCATCTGGGCTGTTCTCATTTGACGATATTGTGGAAGGTATTTTCAAGTACCTCGAAATGTCTGACCCTCTTAAAAGCATTGTTATGGCAATGCTTCCCACTGTGAAAACTTTTTTAAAGAAATTAACATTAAAGTGGCCCCTCCTTGCAGCTATCATTTCCTTCGATGGATAATTTGCCAAAAGAGGTCGGGGATTTGATCACTGTTCTGCAGTGGAATTGTCGAAGTCTTATTCCTAAACTGGAATCATTTAAATTTTTAGCTCACAATATCAGTTGTGATGCATTTGCTCTTTGTGAAACATGGCTTTCACCCGAAATCGATCTTCCGATTCACGATTTCAACATTATTCGGCTTGATCGTGAGGATTCACGTGGAGGAGGAGTACTTTTGGGGATCAAAAAGTGCTACTCCTTCTATAGAGTGAATTTTCCTCCAATTCCAGGTATTGAAGTTGTCGCATGTCAGGCTGTTATTAAAAATAAAAGCCTTTGCATTGCTTCCGTTTATATTCCTCCTAGAGCCTCAATAAACCAGAAACAACTTTCAGATATTTGTTCGGTTCTTCCTGCTCCGCGGTTGGTCATGGGAGATTTTAACTCTCACGGTACCGGCTGGGGAGAACTGTACGATGACAACCGGTCTTCTTTGATATATGACCTCTGTGACAACTTCAATATGACCGTTCTCAACAATGGAGAAATTACACGCTTGGCTGGTCCATCCTCACTTGGCAGTAGGTTAGACCTCACACTTTGCTCGAATTCATTATCGTTGGATTGCACGTGGAATGTGATCCAGGATCCCCACGGTAGTGATCATTTGCCTATTAAAATTTCGGTTGCCACCGGGCTCACTCCGCCGGAATCGATCAACGTCACGTATGATCTAACTCGTAATATCGATTGGACAAGGTTCAGGACAGCAATAGATGAAGCCGTTACAACGGTAGAAGGGCTTCCACCGCTGGAGGAATATAACTTCCTCTCCAACCTGATTTTGGAAAGCGCGCTTCAAGCTCAAACTCGACCAGTTCCAGGAACGTCATTTCACAGGAAACCTCCTTCTCCATGGTGGGATCAGCAATGCACCGAGGTTTACCGCAAAAAGTCCGACGCGTTCAAAGTTTTTCGTAGACGTGGAACACCTGAGCACTTCGAAAGGTACACGGCTCTCGAACGAGAATTTAAGAGCCTCATCAAGGCCAAGAAACGTGGTTACTGGCGACAATTCGTGGACGGGCTATCGCGTGAAACGTCGATGAATACCCTTTGGAACACGGCGCGAAGATTGCGTAACAGAATTACGAACAACGAGAACGAGGAGTATTCGGACCAATGGATCCTCAAGTTCGCGCGAAAAGTTTGTCCAGATTCTGTTCCAGCACAAATGTTTCCTCGCGAAACCACGAATTCGATAGATGAGATCAGCCAACCTTTTTCAATGGTAGAACTCTCTCTCGCACTCCTTTCGTGTGACAATACGGCTCCAGGGGCTGATAGAATCAAGTTCAACTTGCTTAAGAACCTTCCAGACGTCGCTAAGAGGCGCATGTTGAACTTGTTTAATCAGTTTCTGGCTCTCAACATTGTACCGGATGATTGGAGACGAGTGAGAGTTATTGCCATTCGAAAACCTGGTAAGCCCGCGTCCGACCACAACTCCTATCGACCCATCGCGATGTTATCTTGTATTCGAAAGTTGTTGGAGAAAATGATCCTCTTCCGCCTGGACAAATGGGTTGAGACGAACAACCTGCTTTCAGATACTCAATATGGTTTCCGTAGGGGTAAAGGAACGAACGACTGCCTCGCGTTGCTTTCCACAGAGATTCAGTTAGCTTTTGCTAAAAAAGAGCAAATGGCTTCTGTTTTCTTGGATATCAAGGGGGCTTTTGATTCAGTATCTGTTGAAGTTCTCTCAGATAAACTCCACGCTTGTGGTTTTTCACCATTAATGAACAATTTGTTGTACAATTTGCTGTCAGAGAAACATATGAGCTTTTCTCATGGAACCTCTACAGCTTCTCGATTTAGCTACATGGGTCTCCCCCAGGGATCATGTTTAAGCCCCCTTTTGTATAATTTTTATGTCAAAGACATTGACGGTTGTCTGAGTGAGAATTGTACGTTAAGACAACTTGCAGATGACGGTGTAGTGTCTGTCACGGGACCCAATGGGGTCGATCTGCAAGGACCCTTACAGGATACCTTGGACAATTTGTCTACTTGGGCTCTCGAGCTAGGTATCGAATTCTCTACGGAGAAAACTGAGTTGGTAGTTTTTTCTAAGAAGCATAACCCTGCACAACCGAAGCTTCAAATTTTGGGTACACCGATAACTCATTCTATGTCATTTAAATATCTTGGGGTCTGGTTCGATTCAAAGTGCACCTGGAGATCCCACATTGAGTATCTGAAGCGAAAGTGCCAACAAAGGATCAACTTTCTCTGCACAATTACCGGGACCTGGTGGGGAGCGCATCCGCAAGATCTTCTAACGTTGTACCGGACAACGATTATGTCGGTTATAGAATACGGTAGTTTTTGTTTTCAGTCAGCGGCTCGGTCGCACATCATCAAACTGGAACGTATTCAGTATCGGTGTCTTCGTATCGCGTTAGGTTGTATGCACTCGACTCATACCATGAGTCTGGAAGTGCTGGCTGGCATGATGCCACTCTCGGATCGGTTTTCAGAATTATCTCTCCGGCTCCTTACCAGGTGTGAAGTTATGAACCCCCAGGTGATCGAAAATTTTGAGAAGCTCCTTGAATTGAATCCTCAAACTCGCTTCATGACTTTGTACCATTTGTACATAACTCAGGATGTCAGCCCTTCGCTGAATATTCCCAATCGTGTTTGCTTCTTCGACTTCGGAAATTCGGTTCATTTTGATTTATCCATGAAACAGGAGCTTCGTGGAATCCCAGAGCATCATCGTCCTATGATTGCTCCGGTGATATTTGCTGCAAAGTTTGGCCTAGTTGATTCCACCAAAACGTTTTTCACTGACGGGTCTTTGATAGTGGACTCCGCTGGCTTTGGTGTATACAATGAAAATTATAGCGTCGCTCGTAAACTTCAAGCACCTTGTTCTGTTTTTGTCGCGGAATTGGCAGCAATTCATTTTTCTTTAGAAATTGTTGCCTCACTAACACCGGATGAATACTTCATTTTCACGGATAGTCTCAGTTCTATAGAGGCTATTCGCTCCTTGAGGCCGGTAAAGCACACCTCTTATTTTCTTATGAAAATACGAGGTATTCTAAGTGCTTTATCTTCACGTTCTTTTATTATCACCTTTGTATGGGTCCCTTCTCATTGTTCGATTCCTGACAATGAGAAAGCGGACTCGCTTGCAAGGGTGGGCGCTATGGAAGGCGATATTTATGACCGACAAATCGCCTTCAACGAATTTTTCTATATTTATCGTCAGTTATCACTCGATAGCTGGCAGTATAAATGGAGTAAAGGAGATCTGGGGCGATGGCTACATTCTATCACTCCTAAGGTGTCTAAGAAATGTTGGTTCAGGGGATTGGATGTGGGTCGAGACTTCATTCGTGTGATGTCTCGCCTCATGTCCAATCATTATTCTTTAAACGCTCATTTGTTCCGTGTTGGGCTGGGAGACAGCAATCTCTGTGAATGTGGACAAGGTTACCAGGACGCAGATCACGTTATTTGGTTTTGTGCTGAGCACCGTGGAGTCAGATCTGAGCTTTATGATTCCCTTCGGGCTCGAGGTAGACAACCCAATGTACCGATTCGAGATATTTTGGCTGCACGCGATCTGGAGTTTATGAAACTCATTTATGTGTTTTTGACTAACATTAGCCTTAGATTGTAGTTTGATTAACTTACTTGTTTAGGTTAAATTTTTGAGGATTGTGTGCATCGGTGTGTGATTGTGGTTGTGTGTGTGAGTGTTGTGTGTGTGTGGTGTGTGTGTGTGTGTGTGTGTGTGTGTGTGTGTGTGTGTGTGTGTGTGTGTGTGAGTTAGGGATTTTTTTTTTAAATTGAAAACGTTCAATTATAAAATTGTAATTTGAAATTCTAGATATAAGAAAACCATTGTTCCTCATGCTTTGTTTAAAATTTCCACCGCAATTTTCCCATCCATAAAATTGTAATTCCTATTAACCTCGAGACGGCCGCGAGTAATCGGTTCCACCCCCTTAACCTTAGTTCTAAGATAACTGATGTATACAAACATGAAAACTTGGCTCTGTAAAGTTGATTCGATTGAGCCTGTACAAATAAATTAATATTTAAAAAAAAAAAAAAAATAATAAATGACCAATTTTTTCCAAGAAAGGAGAACAAACAAATATCATCTTATAACAATTTTTTGAATAGATTTTTTTCAAAAGGCCCGGAAAAAAAAAAAACAAAAAAAAACTTTTTTTTTGTGGGGGGGGGGAAAATGGGGGGGAGTGGGGGACCTCCGGAGGGGGTGAAAATAATTTTTTTTTAAGTGCCCTCGGGGGAGGTGGGGCCTTTTTTTTTTTTGGGGGGGGCCTCGAATGTTGCTCAACGGCAACCCCCAGCACTCGGTATAGCAGATCTGGGTATAACGGTGCTCGTGCCAAGATCGGATGCTGTGGTGTACGGCTTGATTGGTGTGGCGTATGCTCGCTCATCCTACTACGGAGGTCGATTAAACCGAAGAGCCACTGTCGGCTAATTAAGGTTGTTCGTACAACGTCGACGAATGAAGAATGTACTCGAGTGGGTGGCAGCGCATTGCCACATTTATTTCGGAGTAGCGGAATGGAGCTAATGAGGCGATTTGCTCGCGCATTTTAATAGACTAACGTTCTGATAAGGTAAATTTTCATCAGCTGATGCATACACTTTTATTTCTAAAATTTTATACTGGGCCTACCGAGAAATAGCCACAGTTTATATCTATATTACGAGCAGATGTTCACAAAAATTTAATGTTTCCACTTGGTCTATTGCGTCTCCGTTTTACGTTATTTAGCATTTGCAAGATTTCAACATCCCAACAATTTGAGTTAATCTAATGCTTAGTAAGAAATTCCCTTGCGCTGAACTGGCCGGCTTGACGTGCTGCAAGAGCTCAATAAGGATTCTTTGTCAAGACCCGAAGCTAAGAATCAGTTCCATTGTGGTATTATGACATATTAAGGTTTGCATTTCTGCATCTTTGTAGGTTTTAGCCCACCTAACCCACGTTATGTATTTGAAACTATAGGAAAGTTTTTTACATTTTTTGAGAAAGGATATTTTTTTTGTATTTATTCAGTGTCTGTTTTTGGCATTATTCATAATCATATGAAAGTTGATTCTCTTTATTGTTAGCTTAAATTTTCTTTTCTATTTTGCTAGGCTGTCAGATGATAACATTTCTTTTATTATAACAACGAATGTTTTGTCTAGAGCTTCAAATGGTGAGTTCACAACCTCTAAGAAGGATGCGACCAACCTCTGGTCCTCACAAGCTCCTACCTCACGCCTTCACGAGTAATATGATCACAAAAGACTGCTAGCTGAAACATAGGGACGTTGGTTTTCGTGGCCTGTCAAATTCACAATAGACGAATTTCACGCCAACCCATCCAGTGTTTGGCAGCACCCTCTCAGAATCCAATGAAACTTTGTGGGTGTTTAGACTATGTCTTTTTAAGCAACTTTGCATACTTTGTTTTTTTTTTTAATTTATCTAGACTGCCATTTGAAATGGGTTTAAGTTTTTTGATCGTTTTTTTTTTAAATCAATATCAAAATCAACTCAAAAAGGACAAGACTTACAAAAAAGTGATGTATGAGTGTCTTTTAGAAAATCGTTTTAACTTTTATGAAAAAAAAAAATTAAAAATTTTAAAATCGATTTTAACACACTAAAAACAAATATTTTAAAATTTAAAGTCAATCTGCAAAAAAAAGGCTATCTTAGAATTGGATGAATTTTTTTCTTAATAAAGGCAATATAATTGTCTAAAAGTTCTCCATACAGTGCAAGCTGGGCACATTTAAGGAAAAAAAGTTTTTCTAACAACAAATTTTTCATTTCCTACTTTTACCGTTTATCGCGCCTACTCGTCTTATAATTTCATCCTAAAATCACAGAAGCCAATTAAATTCAATTATAATGAAAGTATGGATTTTTAAGGGTCTTTGAATGTTTCAAAATCAAGGGTACCATAAGGAAAGGGCTTATATTTAAATTTTAATTTATTTTAAACTTTAGTGATAATACAATCAAATCAGGTTATTATCAAAGCTTTGAAGTATATTACAAGAAGGACAATAAATTGGAAAACAAAAGCTTTATCATAATATCTGAAGTATGGACCCATGACTCAATAGCAGTTCAGTTGTTTATATCAAAATTGCAAGATTTCATTGAACAAAATTCAATATATTGTTCAAAAATTATTTTCATGTCAGATGGAGCAGCGGCCCATTATAAGAAAAAAAAGAACTTTGCCAGCTTGTGCAATTTCATGTCCAAGTATGGATTGCAAGCCGAATGGCACATTGTTGCAACGTCTCATGGGTCTAAAGGGTGTCCACGATCAAATTGCCACACACAAAATTGATTCGCAAAATTCGAGTTTTCATCCGATTGCCATCAAATTTTCAGGGATTGAGAAATAACTATTAAACTTCATTTTACCATTTTACTCGTATTTTATTTACAGTCCATACGCAAATGCCCGCACCTTGGCCTTAACCCCGGCCATAAGATTCTGCACAACCTGTGAATCAACCGTTTTTTGCATGTAAACCCATACTTTCTTCAGTTCCTCGACTGTCTTCACTACCTTATGTCGTTTAAGAAGGTGCTGCTTCATAATCGCCCAGTACTTCTCGATGGGGCGGAGCTCCGGAGTGTTGGGAGGGTTGAACATTTTCGGCACGAAATTGACCTTATTGTCCGCATACCACTTCAGCACGTCCTTGGAGTAGTGGCATAAGGCCAAATCCGGCCAGAAGATTGTTGGGACGTTGTGGGCCTTCAGGAGAGGAAGCAGCCGCTTCTGGAGGCACTCTTTTATGTACACCTGTCCGTTCATCGTGTCCTGGGTCACGAAAGGTGCACTCCGCTTCCCGCACGTGCAGATGGCTTGCCAAACAAGGAATTTCTTCGCAAATTTGGACGTCTTCTGAGTGCGGACATGCTCCGGAACGCTGAACTTATCCTTGGCCGTGAAAAACAGGTTGCCGGGGATCTGTTTGAAGTCGGCCTTCACATATGTTTCGTCGTCCATGATGCAGCATTCAACTTTCGTCAGCATGTTGAGGTACAACTTCCTGGCACGGGTTTTCGCGGACTTGTTCTGCTTCTCGTCGCGATTAGGGGCCTTTTGTACCTTGAACGTTCGAAGCCCAGCCTTAGTTTTGGCCTTCTGGACAAAACTTCGGCTTAGGTGCAGCTTCTTAGCCACATCCCGAACGGAGGCGTTCGGATTTCGGTTGAAGGCCCCAACTACGCGGTTGTGATTTTTGGTGTTGTACGGAATACTTTTTCCTTCACTTCTGGGCTTCCGATCGGTGGTCAACCGTTCCTTTAACCGCTTAATCTCTCGCGACACCGTGAAATTCGTGATTCCCAACTTTTTAGCGATGGAACGATGCGAGAGATCCTTGTTCTCGTGATGAATGCGCAAGATTTTATCACGCACGAGCTGTTTTTTCGACTCCATTTCCGCGAGTTTTAATCACAGGACTTTAAAACTTGCAGGATGTAAATAATGCACTATGAACTAAATCCACCCAAATTTTCATTAAATTCTACCCAACGGTTAAAAAGTTAGAGCAATTTCATAGTGTGGCAATTTCATCGTGGACACCCTATATTTGATGCTATTGTTGGTACTCTCAAGCGAATGGCAAAGAGAGCAAGCCTTGCTCAAGATTATGAAAACACAATCAAAACTCCTCGAGAACTATATGACTGGGCAGTTGAACAGTCAAATAAAAGTATTACAAAACTGAATTTCTGCTTCATATCAGCTAAATAGTATGCAAAAATGTCAGAAGAACTGATATAGCCACGTTATATAGCCATGTAAAAACAATACCTGATACACAAGCTCATTGCTTTGTACCTATTTCCGAAAATCAAATTTCAGCTAAAAGGTTCTCTGATTCAAAGGATAATACAAAGAAATTTACTTTGTATGTGAGACATTTATGAATAAAATATATGAAGCTGTGTTGATTACTAATACGTGAAAATGTACATATAAAAAATAAATAAAATAAAACCCTTACGAAGGATAAACCTACCTACATAAACAGTATTACAGTCATATTTGAATCGTCTTTAATTGATGCAAATCTTATCAAATTAGAATTTTCTAGTTAAATTAGACTTGATGCATATCATATGACGTCCGTTATTTTTTAAAAATTTATCAGCCGCCCTTTATCACAATTTTTCGATACCTTTTACACGTACTTTAACAAATCTTGACCATCTTTCCGCAGTTGCTGAATAAATTAACTTTAAGTTTTGCTGCTAATACTTGCTAACCTGTAATCCACACATCCTCGAAGATAGCTTAAAAAATTCATTAAAACCAACGTAAATCCTTTAAATGAATAGATAATGATTAGCTGTCGTCTACAAAAAAGTGTATTTTTAAAATATTTTTAATTTTTGAAAAAAAAAAAAAAATAAAAAAAATAAAAAAAAAAAATATAATAAAAAAACAACTTTTTATATTATTTTTTTTTTTTTTTTTTTTTTTTCCACTATATTTTTTTTTAGATTTAAAAAAAATATGTTTTTTTTTTTTAAAAAATTTTATTAAAAAACCTTATTTTTTTTTTTTTTATCTTTATTTTTCAATTTAAAAAAAAAATAAAAATTTTTTTTTTTTTTTTTTAGTTAACTAAAAAAAAATTTTAAAAAAAAAAAAAAAAATCAGTGGGGTTGTGTACAAGACACGACCGGTTGACGTAGACTACGTTAAACCAAGTGATGCATTATAATGTCAGGGAAATTCTGTGTGGCTATTACTAGCGTTAAAAGGGTTTCAATTATTCGTGCCGGTCGCTTACCCTTACCGATAGAAGCAGTTTAAGTCACAATATGACGGGTGCGGCTCTTATGGGACATTAGACCAGCGTTTTGAAGCCAGTATGTAAGAAAATTCTATTGTACGCTCTTGAGATATTATTTGGTGGCCCTGAAAAGGGCCGTTTGGTTTTATGAAGTCAGTATGTGGGAAAATTCTCTTGTACACTCTTTATAACTCTTTGGTGGCCCTGAAAAGGGCCTTTTGGTTTAAATGATGACACGGCCACGGTTGCACGTTTTACGATGGACTATCTTTAAGGCCTAGAAGATAGTTGAGGATCTGTTAGGGAATATAAAATTATTAAATTAATGATAGTTCTGCTCATTCTTATAATCATAATCGCTTGACATTACTAAATGTTTATTCGTCGAAAATCAAAATCGTTGGACGGTGGTTCAAGAAAAATGCATAATATTGCTGGCATTGCAAACGGAGGTCACGAACGAAGGTTAAAGCGGCAGAATCTTCATCACGACTAGTTGTTTGATCACAGTTCAAAGCCAAGTCGAGATAAAGGTACTTCTTCATGAAATCAATGAAGGGAAGTTTCTCTGACTTTGGAACAATGATGTTAAAATTGCCAGTCACAATAACTGGCATACCTTTTCTGATGTATTTCACCAGGTTGCGTGCAATAAAATATTTAATCTGTTTGATTGTGAGACCTGGCAAAAACATATATAAAGTGTTGAACAATATATCAAACAAACAAACAAACAAAGAAATCTAATTCTAAATCATACCTGGTGAAATGAAAATCGAAAAGAGCAACGTGGCTGTGTCTCGTATAACTAGCTCTGAAGCACAGATATCGCCATATTGATCGGCTACTCCCAGTTGCTCGTCGTAAGATGCGCAAAGTTTCTCGATGATGTGCGGTCTTGTGGTGAAGGGGGCCGTACGCCTTTTATATATGGCCACTCCTCCAACACTCACGCTATCACGCATTGCCTGACCAATGCAATCGAAGCCGGTGATTTCGACTGCAGCACCATCCTCCTGACAAGTTTCACTTACAGCAATAAAGTCCACTCCTGTTAGTGAACTATCGGCTGAAACGTCTGCTGCATGTGCGCTGAGGTTCTCAATTTCGATGCTCATAATGACAACATTAGAGCGGCGGTTGTGAATCGTTTCAACTACTTTCACGATATCCAAGATTTCTGTTGAACATCGAAATAGGAAATTTAAAGAAAACTTTAGATATATTCCAAACCCAATAATGACAAAAATATTACCCTGGGGAAATGGATCATCTTCCAAGTAAATCGACAGTTCCGACATGGCTGATTTTCACAATTGTACACTATACAACACTATTGTAACAACTTTAGCAGAAACGCGAACAGAATGCTATGTGTTGCCAACTACGTTGTGCCAAGACTTTGTAGTCTGTGATAGGGAATCTTCCATCGACAAACTTGGCGAGAGATCATTATGCATGCTGTTAAAATTGTCAAAGAATCACACACGGACGAGTAAAACACATAGAAAATAGAAATGAAGGCTAGTACTGTACTCCTCGCGATGACAGAACAAGGCAGAGCCTCACTGAAGGAAAGTCAAGACCCTCAATCAGCAAAAATGCCCCGACTGCAGGAAAAATAATTGTGTTGTCGATGATTAATCAGACTGAGTGTCGGGATGGCAGTGGATCTGAAAGATGTTTGCAAAACTTTATTGGTGAAAATTCTGCTACGGTTACAGCGTCCCAACTTCTTTGCAATGGGTATGGGAGAAAATGTTGGTTAATATATCACGCATTAAAACATGTTCAGCGCATTATTTGTATCGATATCATGTGTAGGTTCGTATGATGTAAAAGCACGCGGCGCATGTCATCACCAGAATACAATTAATACTATGTTGAAATTTATTAAGACAGGGAGCGATAACATAGAGAGATATTCAATTGCTATGATGACATGCACTTTGTCAAATTGATTTAAATTTAATAAATATCAATTTCCTACCTCGAGTTGAAGGACCTTCTCCAGCGTCCCAACTAGTTGTTGGCAACGCATTACCTCTTGCTGCTTTCAATTTCGCCCGATAACTACGAGCTCGCTCGGCATCGGTGCATGGTCGTTTCGGAGGATTTCCCGTATGTTCGCTCTTTATGCGCTTCCTGAATCTGCGCAAGCGTTCTGGATCAAATCGGTTAGGCATTCTCACTTTCACTATGTTTCTCAAAAAGTTTTTCTTCCTAGAGGTAGGACTCTATCCAACGCGAATCGTTAACACAACAGAACAACTGTTTATAACACACTACTAATTGGAATTTACAGAGAATGTTGGTTCGGAATATCATGTTCGACATCGAAAATGGTGTCCGTGATAGGGAATTTGTGTGGTTTAAGGTATGCGACGAAGGGAAAACAAGTTTTGCTAATACCACTGGCTGCCAATCGACAATTTGAAACGAAAATCCCAATCAAACAAACTCTCAAGCTGAGAATATTAAATTGAAAGTAGCAAAGATGGATTTGTATCTGGTAGGATTTTTCGGTGAAAATAAATCAAAGCACCGGCAGGCTTTGATTTATTTTCACTGATTTTATGGATCCGCTGCATAGCACACTGTTGCCTAGTAACGACTTGGCAAAATCCAATATGACTGCCAATCGACCGAAATGTAAGATAAACTCTTATTCAAATAACTCTCTTAAATTAGAAATTGAATTGATTTATTGATTCATCGCGGGTTGCGCCAACCAGCTAGGAAAAAATTTTCACCGACGGAGAATTGTCCTGCTCGCCTTCCATGGAGGCTCTCCCGCAAACAGTAGCGTTTTTGCAGTCGTGACGAACAAATCGGCACTAGATTAAATGGCGCACAAACCGAACGAAATATTAATTTAATTCTTATATAAACAACTCTCTGAACTGGATTGGTTGTCCTCAAAAGGACAGATTATTTATTAGTGGGTTGCGCCAACCAGCTGGGTAAAATTTTCCCGACGGCTCGCCCTCCATCGAGCACCGAACTAAATTTAAGATTAGTTCTTTAATAAACAACTCTTTTATTTTAATTTATTGTCCTCAAAAGGACAGATTATTTCCACCTACTGCTGCTCGCCCCCAAGGACGCTTTCCCCCAAACAGCAGCGTTTTCGAAGTCGCGGCGAAACAATCGCCACGATGAGGTAAGATGGCGGCTTGCACAAACCGACGCGATTGTGCGCCCCCATAATCCGCCATTTTACCTCATCGCGACGATCGCTGTTTGGGAGAGCCTTGGTACTTACCACCACCAGCTGCTACGCGACCACCAGCTGCCTCTGCGACCAGCTCCGCTGCCGGACGAATGAAGCAGCTGCGACCAGCTGCCTGCGACCAGCCTGCGACCAGCTACCAGCGACCAGCTCCGCACAGCTTCAATGCTGCCAAACGAATGAGGCAAATTTTTCCTAAGTGTGCGTTTTATACCGTTCTCAGCTGCATGCGAGACGTACATGGAGAGACGAATGACATGATTGGTTAAAGTCCCTCTCTAATACAAAGAAGAAGAAGATGATGCAAGACGTTCCTTGCTTCGATTTGAAAACTGTGATAGGAAATTTGGTAAATTTACTCTGCAAAATGACATTATAAGACATCACCTTATATTTGCGTTATTTTCAATAGTTTACTATTGTTTGAGAATAATGTTTGACAATTGAATTGGAGCGCGGTAAAATTTCCGACCGATTGAGGAAGAAATCATGTAAATCTATCGTGGATTATTTGAGTTATTCGCGTACAAAACGTACGGTTTTTCGTGACGGTCGCAATATTTTAGATTTTCATTTGACACCCTACCCTTGCCGTAAGACGTAGTCTACGTCAAAAATGTAGAAACACTGTAGAAGACATCAATGGGCCATACCTTATATTTTGGCGGAAAAAACAATGTTTTTCCCGGGGGGGTCTTATTGTTTATTTTTTTATATTTTTTATCATTTATTATACGTTTATTTTTCAAATAGTAGAAAAAAATGGGGGCCGGTGTTTTGCGGTGGGGTCTTTTTTTTTTTTTTTTTTGTTCGGCTTCTTGAAGGTTTTAAGATGGATGTTTGCCTTGGCACGTTGGACGTTACTCTTAGAAGTACTCAGCTTTTTGGGAACATCTCATACAGAACTGCTTTTTTTTTATTCGAAAAAACCAACATGATCTTCCAGTCCATCTTTCAATGCATTGTTCATGGTTTTCGATCACATTTCGGTGCATTCGCAAAGCCACAATCTTTACCAAACTTCCGAATGGAATAACGAACCGCTCCGATACTCACACTTTCCAGTTTCGTCAGTTGACTTAGTGAAATATTGGGAATAGAGCACCATTTGTGCACAATCTGTTTATGCTTTTCGAGAGAAATGTCTAAATTTGGATGACTTCGTTGCAAAAATCCAATTTCGACACTCAAACTTGTTTTTGAAAATCTAGTTTGGTGCAGTTTCGTGTAGAACTCGTACTTATACTTTCTGGGACACCGTATAGTCAGTCCTGATGGCGGCCATTTGTAGGTTCTTTTCTCTATCACTATCACTATCACTATCAGATATAGAAACATCAGGTGTTGAAGAAGTTCAGAGTCCGTGGGAAAGGTTTCAAGTGAATCTGGATCTGGATCGGTACGTACATCTTAAGAGAAATTTTCTGGGACCTCTTGCATATCGTTTTTTCAATGGCAATAGAACATCGTCCTGTAGATGAGCAACATCTAGCCTGAGACCAGTCGACTAAAAAGGTAAATTAAAGCCCTTATTCACGTTTTGTAAAAACATATTAAGTGTTGTGTTCTGTCTCGCGTCGAGTATACTGTTTCCTTCTAATTTTTGTTACACAAAACTGTTATCACAGAGAACAGACATTGATGTTCATATACCTTTTCATGAAAAACGTGTGTAAAAGTTAATATGGACAGCCGGTATAAGATGCAAGTGCAGAAAAAAACAAAACAAAAACTTTTCAAGTTATGTGCTAGGCTTTTTATTAATAAACATTCACATGACAGTTATTGCACAACTGCAGCGCCGCCTACCAGGAGCATAACGACATAAATTCGAAATGTTGGTTTAAAGTTTACCACAAGTAGCAGACCGAAGATGAACGTCTGTTCTCTGTGCTGTTATATTCTAAACTCGAATGGAAACTGTGCAAAACGCATAAAAAGCGAAGCAAAAATCCAGCTGGGGACAAAAAAAAACTGTAACTTTGTAAACTGGTACTTATCAACTGCCATTTATCAAAAGACAACTAAAAAGAGAAATTTTAAAAGTAACTGAAGAGACTATTTTGTTAAGAAACTGAGAAGATTTCGAGACCTTTCATCAAAAATAGAGATATTTAAGAAACTAGCGCTAAAATAGTGATCAAGTCTCTAGAAAGAGACCTGCAACCACCCCTGCAACATGGAAAAAGGAAGACCTTCAATATTTGTTATACTTACCCAGGTTGTCCTATTCTTATGATGTCATGCTCAATATGATACAGAAATCATGCAAACTAAAAACGTGTGAAAACTGTCACCTTGAGTCCATCGCATACTTACCAACACGTTCGGTAAGCTGACCGTTTTCATCACGCAAACTAATTACACCTGCTGCCTTCCCTTTCCCACCTGTCGTCCCATTCATACCCATTCACAAACAGTAAGCGCATAATTAATTCCCAGCCTTGTCACCTTTTTCCGAGCGCCAAAACCAAAACAACCGTGAGCAAGCGATTTGGAAATCCAATAAAACTTACCCATCCATCACACGGCCGGCTTCTCAATTGTCTGCTAACTACCCTGCCTATTAATAGTGCAACGACGCCTCCGAAACATGTGATTTATAACTCGGACAGCTCCGGTCGCCGTCCACTCGAAATATTTAGCAAACAAACGGCATTGTGGACTCGTTCGGATATGGTCCCGAAAAGATAAATGAAGCTATTAACTCATTTCCTTGACTGAATAAATAATAATTTTCTTTGTTTATTATCAACGATAGTTTCACTATTTTCCTTTACATTTCGTTGTCCCTCATTCGTTTATATGGGAAATGATTACACAGGTGAATAAGGGCTAAGAGGTTATACATCTAGTTCGTTACATTGAATTTGTGTCGGTTTGTGTACTTTCAATGATAATTGTGTTTAACAATTGCATTACGCGCTACCGTTTTCGTTGTGTCATTACATGGGTGCTAACTTGGTGAGATATGTTAATTATCCTATTTATTAGGTTACTTAGTTATGTTTACTAACCCGTACCGACGTAAGCAGCTAGAGATGAGATTTAACACAGCAGGCGGTACGGTAACAGTTCTTCGTTGTATGTGTTCGGATTATCTAGTAAAGGTAAAGGTACATATATTACATTCGTTGCTGATTGGAAAATTTGCTTCCTGTGAATCGATTTGACATCGATGATGATTGGCGGCCGCGGCGGTTGCACAAGTTCGGTATTGCAAACCACGATGGTTGGTGCGATGTATTAAAATTGAACTCTTCCCCCCATTCGATGTTTATTTATCGATCGTAGTTGTAATTTAATTTTGCGAATTTCCATTCTACCAGCTGCTGTGGGTGACGTTGGCTTTCGAGTCAGATGTTGGTTGAAAAAGTTCCACCAGTGGGGTTTTTGATATATGTACTTCCCGTCATACTAAGAACTATCCTTCTTAAAAATTGTATCGAAAATTAACTAGCAACGCTGGAGCAAAAACAAAATGATTTTTTCTATACATTTGCTTCTCTTTCCAAAACTGGTTTACCGTAAGACCTGGGAGCCTTTCCAGTTTGATCATTTATAGTAGGGTGAATGATCTTGAGTGCTCCTATACTTATTTTGATCATGAATGAACCCATGCATAATTGAAATTGAAATTGAAAACAAAACGATAGTGCATCAGACAATATCTTAAAGCCGCAACATAAACAGGAAGATTGATAACATGGATCTTATCTTATTCCTGACTGATATGAATGTGCTCTACCTTTCACATCTGAAGAAATACAGAATAAGAGTTACATACCTAGATGCTCAAAAAATTAATAAAACTAGGTATCATAAATTATGATTTCAAATGTTGAATTAATTGTTGAAACGATATAATTCAATATATTTATCGAATACTTTTTCAAATGTACTTAAGTAACATTTGGACGAAAATGAGAAAATAAACATTGAATGTTTTTGAGTTTATTTTTGTTCATATTTGAAAACCAGACATGTTTATCCCAATTGGATTCCACTGAACGGCTTATTGGTAAAAGATATTACATCACTTTGCTTAAAAATTACACTAGAAGAGGAAACTCAAGTTTCATTAAGAAAAATGTTTCTTACAACGGTCTGCAATAGAAAAAGATAATACGTCATTTTGATAACTCAGTAGATGGCATATTACTTTCGTCAAAATGATACGTCATTCTACGAATGACAATGTGGTTACGTCGAAATGTACGTCAAGTTGTCATATTTTACACAGATACGTCGAACTTATCAAAATGACGTATTATTTTTTTCTGTAACAAAACGTTGTAAAAATATTTTTGCTAAAAAATTCAATTTTTACTAAAACAAAATCTTAATTGTTAACCTTGTAGTATAAATACTTTTACTAACGCGTCGCTTTGGGGGATTCAAATGATATAACAATGTTTATCAAGTTGCTTTTCAACACAAGCGAGTTATCTACATTATTCCCAAAACGTGCAAAAGTGATGTTACATCGTTTTGTAAAAAGTTAGTTATTACTTTCCCGAATAATCCATCAAAAAGTTCATCAAACATGGGCATATATACATGATTTTGTAATAACATGCCATGAACAACGCGTTTGTTTACATTTTGCGACTTACGTCCTTTCCTCGAGATTTGCTTGCTCCGAATATGATCATGGGTACACGCTTTGAAAAAACTACCCAGCGGAGCAGTTAAGTGTGGGGCGCCAACGCCTGGTATAATCATGTAAACCTACCGTTGGGTACAAATTACTTACTTTTGGGTAGAATTTTACCCAGAAGTAAGTAATTTATACTCAACGGTAGGTTAACATGTTTATACTCAACGTTGGCTTCCCACACTTAACCCCTCCGCTGGGTACTTTTTTCTTAGCGGGTAGACTTACTGAAGATCTACACGCTAAGCTCAGTTTACCCATAATTGCATAAAAGTGCACATACTCATTTATGGGTAAAGTTGACTTTACCCATATTTGAGTAAATTTGTGTAAGAAAAATTACTCAAGTATGGATAAGTAGTAATGTACCCATAAATAGGTATGTGCACTTTTCGCGATTATGGGTATTCTTCGCCCATATTTGGGTAAACTGATCTTAGCGTGTAGAGTGAACCTAGTAGGCGCGCATGTTTATTTACACTGACTGTTCGCAGATTGGGCTGTGAAACTTGCGATAAAAGTAAACGTTTCCGTTAGTTTGTGTAACGTGAAAAATGACAATGGAGACAAATCGTTAGTTGTTATATGAGTAGCCATTAAATTCCTCAATAGTTTCACTTTGATAATACCACCTTCCACAGAAAAATGAACCAAAATCGAATACACAGGAAGAGCTGCAAAGTGCAAAAGACGAGATCCAAAACGGCAAAGCTACAAGGAGTTTAGAATTTTAAAAACAACTCGTTGTAGAAAGATTCGGTGTTCCTGTTCGGGAATTCGTGGAAAAGTAGCAATGTTGACGGCAAGACATGAAGCTATGCTTACAAACTGGATTTGCCTATGCGCTGATTCTGGAATGCTCAAAACCACGATGCAAAATTTTAGACGCAGCGGCAGAGTTCACGTCACAGGAAAGCAAATCCTTCAAAAGTGGCCTTCCAACATCTGGGTGGTTGAAATCATTCATGAAAAGGCATCCCGAAATATCCAAGTTGACTCCAGAAGCACTTGAAAAAACTTCGGCGGGGTTGACGAAGGAGCGCTCTGGAAGCTATTTCCAATATGTTTACGACCGATTCGGTCGGGAAAATAATATGCATCTTGAGGAACACCCGACATCGAGGAGGAACGTCCGATGAGACCAATTTCGTAATGAATCCTGCACGAAATAAATGGTTTGCTATGAGGTGTATCAAAATACGATCTTCAACGATCTTTTAAATGCTGCCACTATTTTCGATGCAATTGGTGCAAATTGTGGGTTCAATAAAAAAAAACATCAGGATGGATAAAAGGTGACGCCTTCTATTAAAGCCTGTTCAAGTTAAATTTTGAACCTTTTTCATTCAGTGTAGTTTATAAATTATTTCACGAATTGCTGAAACTCTCCACTTTATTCCATGGTACAACATGTTTACATTCTTGTTGCATTTGGTGAAATGGCATCGAATCTAGGGGAAGTCCGCAAACGCATTTTGTACACGGTTTTCTATAAGTACGAATACAACATTTTCATCATTGTTGACATTCTGTCAGTTGTTGTTCGTTTGTTACGCGCTATGAAAGAGTAACAGGACATCGTAATTAAGCTTTTTTTGAACGGGGAGCGAACCAGCGATAAATTCCGGCTGCTGAAATTACATGAGGTCAAGCGGAACTTTGTTTTCGGCGAGTACGCCACGGGCCATCAAGGTCGAGAGGGAGCGAATTCGGCGCCTAAAAAACCGCTCAATCCGAAAAACGGCTGCTGATCTCAACGTTTCAATCGGGACCGCTCACACCATATTCAGAAAGGACTTTGGTTATAAGCCTTACAAGAAACGTAAGGTCCATAGCGTTTTGGAGGCTACCCGCAAAAAGCGATTGGATCGAGGCTAGATGATCGTCACTCGTTCTGAAATTCGTTTTTTTAGACGAGAAACTGGTCGTGCTGCCGCAAAATGTGGAAAATAAGCGGGTGTGGGTGCCAACGGGGGACGGCATTCCTGAATCCAAAATAAACATCCCTAGGTTTCAATGGGAAGCGTCGGTGATTGGGGGGCAGTATGCAAACGTGACGAGCCCTCCTTGGTGTTTATTGAAAATAAAAACGTTAAAATCAACGCAACGTACTACAAAACTGAGGTTACCTCAAGTCTCTACGAAGATGGAACTACGTGTTCCAGCTGGACAGTGCACCAGCCCCCACGGAAAATATGGTCCGAGCCTGGTGTCGGGACAATTTGACCAATTTTCTGGACAAAACTTTGTAGACTTACAGCTCCCCGGATTTGAATCCTCTCGACTATTTTGATTGGTCCAATATGATGTTGAAGCTGAGATAATACAAGGTCAAACCCTTGGACCAGTTCAGAACGGTAATTCTCAAAATCTGGGACAAAATGCCCATGCAGTCCGTGCATGCCGCTTGCGACGCGCTCGTGAAACGTTTGAAGTTCGTTGAAAAGTACCAAAAGGAGGTCTTTCCAAGAGAAATGTTGTAAACGTTCCTAACAAACATTGATTTCAATAAAATGAATCAAGAATAAAAAAATATTCTAATTTTTTTAACATATTTTGAAAGTGTAACCGAACTTATTGAACACCGTAGACGAACGGTAACAAACGGCGTTATCGGTACGCGATCTTACCAAGAAACTAAAACTATCAAAAAGTACCGTGTTTAGTGTTTGTTAATTGTATGATCAGCGCTTAACTTTGGATCGGAAGGTTGGAAGCGGAACAAACCGAAAAGTTTGCTTCCACCAAATGGAGAAGAAGGTGGCAGCCAATATTGAGAAAAATCCCAACCTTTCTGTTCGAAATGTTGCTCGCAATGTTAGAAAATCAAAATCTTATGTGCAAAACTTAAAGCAGAAGCATGAAATCAAGGCGTACAAAGTCAAAAAGGTGCCCAACCGTGATGACAAGCAAATTGTCACTGCTTTACAGCAAGATTTTGCAAAAAATATCTTGTACCATAATGGACGACGAAACCGCAATGCAAAGAAACGCCTTTGCTGAGTATTTCCGAACCAAGAAGGTGTTTAAATTCCCCAAAAAGTATTTGGTTCAGCAGGCCATGTGTAGTTATGGTCTAAAATCCAAAAGTTTCGTCTCAATTGGCACTATCATCATGGATGTGTACGAGAAAGAATGTCTGCAAAAGCTGCTGCTTTAGTTTTTAAGAAGCCAGGACTCTTCAACCCTGTTCTGGCATGATTTGGCCTCTTGGCACTATGCAAAATCTGTCCTGAAATGGTATAAGGCACAAGAGGTCAAATACGTGCCAAAAATAGCCAATCCGCCTAACTGTCCAGAACTTCACCTGATAGAAAAATACGGGGCTCTGGATAAGCGGAAAGTCTTTGAAACTAAGAAGAAAGCGAATGGGATCGACGATTTCAAGGGAAGCTGGAGAACCGCCATCACTGCGTATCTGAGGATACTGTACGGAATTTGATGGCAGGTGCTCCACAGATAGCTCGAGAATTTTACAGAAAGAAGGATCGCAATCAATTGCTTTTACTGTATATTAACGAGACTTTCAGCCTTGAGCTGGTTCATCTCCCGTCGTATTCACTCAAATACCTTTTGGGTATTTTCTTAACTTGTCCGGAGTGAGATTCAAACCCGTGACTTTGGCGTAAGAGGTATGGATGTGAACCACTATGCCGGGGCCGCCCCGTTGGGGAAAATTAGTTTAAAGTTTAATGAGGGCCGGTTCATAAACCACGTAGATTCATTTTTGAAAATCTCAGACTCCCCTAGTAGACTTTTTTCCATACAATTTTTTTAAATTTTGTATGGAGCGTAGCAATCTATACTCTTTTTGTTAAACAAACAGACTCCAAGATTAGTCTCCTAAGGTAACAACTTTAGTTTGAATCACAATCACAACCGCTCATTTCACAACTTCAGGGCGACAACCTATTTTACGCAGATTATCCAGCCCTCTATCTTCCAACATTACTTACGAAATCATTTAATTTTTTTTCCACCGATTCGATTTTCGAAAAGTGTTTTCGCCATCAAGATACACATCGAAATCTTACTATCAAACTATCATTGTTCAAATTAAAAATAATAACAAATCAAAATCATTCCAAAAACAAAAATCAACTCCAATTGCATAATCTAACCTTACCAACCAACTATCCATCGCAACGCAACACAAGTACCTACTCGGGCAATTGGCAGCCTGTCACGTTTCCCAATTCGCACATACCATTTCGGTCGTGAATTAATCAGTTGAATTTTCGCTTTCGCAGCTATCCAACAATCAAAATTCCGCACACACACACACACACACACGCACAGCTGCCGGCTAAAATGGAAAACAACGCCGCAACGACCCGCCGCAGTAAGGGGGAAGTAAGCGCCTGATCATCGACGTGCACGGAAATTCATTGAACTACTAAACTAATTTCTCGCCACCGTTACGTGCTTGGCAAACAAATTTCATAGACACTACAGCTCTAAAGTACACAACAATTAACACTGGGAAATTCCCAAATACCGAGCCGATGACGACTGCCGCAAGGTCGTCGTTACACAAACGGTCCGGAATAGTAGACTCGCTTCTTTCTCGGCAGGATTATTGGCTTCGAGCACAGGCCGGAGTCGTCCAAAAAATGCTCGTAGTTCCCGTTGGTGGCATCCACCGACGAGGATTTCATCTTCTCGATCTTCGGTGTTTCGCTCAGTGTCATCAGCTCCTTGAAGGACAAGCTGTTGTACGGAATCTTGCCGTTCTTCGGTGGTGTCATCGGATTCTTCTGGATGATGTCCGGTGGCTGCACGATCGGTGGCATCGACTTGTACGCTTCGTCCAGATTATACTCCACGTTCTCCAGATCGCTTCCGCTGGCCTCGGAGCTGTGACCATTGGCAGAGTTGGCGGACTCATCGGCAGCCTTTTCCGTTTGCGTCGTTTCGGAAGCATTCCCCGAATCAGCCTCAACGATGATGTCCGGTTGGTTCGATTTGCCGTACTCGGCATCCAGATTGTACCAATCGAACTCGGCTTGCAGTGGCAGTTTACTGTCTTCGGCTATGATCACCGGCGCCGGAGGCTTCTTGACTGGTGAAGTCTTTGGGGATGGTCCGTTTTGTGATCCAGGCGTTCCTGGAGATTTTAAGTTGGGGATAAATGTTCCTATTTTGCTGGGACTTAGTGGCACTAGCTGGTTTAGACTTCCAGAAGAATTTAGATTTGTACTCAAAGGTTTTGCTTGCAGGCTGGATTTGAACGCCATTGGTCTGCCAGGTTTCGGTTGTGAACCGTTGATTTTTGCACTCAGGCTGAGATTCGACAGCGAACCAGAGTTCATCTTGCAAAGGAAACTCATCTTGTCCACTGGTTTCAGCTTGGATTGAAATCCCAGCGTTGGGATATTACTTGTGCTGCGGAATCCCATTCCAAGATCTTTTACGGGAACATGCTTTTTGGAAGCATTGCGAATCGCTGGCGATTGTTTGTTGATTTCAGCTAGGATTTCAGACAGCTGTTCTCTAAATTCACCGTCCTTCTTGGTGGGAGTTCCCTTCGCTGGTGTCCCGTTGTTTGATTTGGTAATGTAGTTATCCTGGCTAATGAATCTCGCCACAGATTCCTTTTTTGGAGGAACGATTTCTGCCACGTTTGGTAATTTTGGAACATCCGCGAAAGATTCTTCCGGATCAGTGCTCTTCTTGCTGTTGGTATCCTCCATTTCTTCGTCTACCACCGAGTAATCATCTTCGCAGGCTTCCTTATGAATTTCCGCAACTATTTGAACACATTTGACCGAATCCTGGATCTCGCTGATCGAGCAGTAGTCCGGTTCAGATTCTGCGATATCGCTATTCCCGGAGGATGGCTTCGTTTTGATTTGTACCAACCGTTGCTGTTTGGAGATTTGCTGTAGTTTCATTAGATTGGCCGGCTTTGGTGGCAATGCCGGTGGAGTCTTTCGCTTTTCAGCTGCTGCCAATTCCCGCTCTCGATCTTCCGATCCCAGTTTGGACTCCATGTCAACGTAATAGTTGGAATAAGAGTTCTGTTCCGATCCGATTGGCTCGTATTCGTTGCTGTATATGCTCTGGATTTCGTACGTTGGAGAAGCTTTGCCCTCCTTACGAGGGACCGGTGTCGGTTGAAGGCTGATCCGCGGAACCTGAACCATACTGTTTTGCGTCGAAAAATGGACCCGTTTCGAACGGACTTGTGTGGGTTCTTTCGGTGGTTCTTGAGCCTTGATGTACATATCTTCGTCGTTACCGCTGGAGGTTTCTTTGTTCTCTCCAAATCCATCCATGGATTGTTGAAGAAGAATCTAAAAATAAAGGATTTGGTTGAGTTTTGCTTCGATTTAGGGTATGGGTATGGGTGACTAACCTGATTAACACATTCCAACACAGGGTTGACCGCTGCATTACTGTACGGTTTACCTAGCGCTGTGTCCGAGTCTTCCATATCGCTGGCACTCGCATACCAATCATCGTTGGTTTCGATAGTCTGCTTCATCTCCATTCCTTCCGTGTACTTTTGTCGATTCCGGCTCGTTTTTCCACTTGATTCCTCTTCGTAGATGATATTGTCATCGTCAAGTAGTCCGGTTTCTTCGTCTCCACTCAGTTTTATTTTAATTCCATGCATCGATTCCATTCTATTCGAATAGGATGGTTCCACCAGGTCATAGTTGCTGGCGTCTTTCGCCGATACTTTGTTTTCTTTATCGCTTTCGTAGTTTTCGTAAATCACAATTTTAGGCACATTTTTATTTGGTTCGATGTTTACGTAGTTTTCTGCTGTAGCCATCCCAGGTCCACAGCTGCCCAGTCCTAGTACAGACAACTTTCCACCGTTGACACTGCTGGTAGTGCTCTTGAAGCTACTGTGTCGCGACGGACGCGAGTATCCTTGGTAGGAACGTTTGCTTGTGTACTTGCGACTACGTCGGGCATCCTTGAATGAATTGGCACGTACATATAACGAAGAGTCCTGCTCCTCGCTTGACGAGGCGTACTCAACGCTGTTCAATGAGAGATTCTCTGAAAATTAGAAAGGTAGGGTTCAGTTTCTCGCAAATATTCTTTTTCGTGTTGACTAATAAGCTCTTACCCGTATTTACACTCTCTCCGCCATCATCCCGATATTCCACGGTTTGCGTTCCACTGCACCGAAGCTCAACTCCGTAGTAGCTCTTTCGACACTTTGGACAATACTGTGCAGTCTCCGGGAGATCCTCCTCGGCAAACACCTTTCCACCTTCCTCACCTAGCTTTCGTTTCATTCTGTTGATCGTACAATTTTGTCGATTGATCACATCATCCTTCTCGTGCAGTTGTTGCTTGATGAGCTTATGCTCGTTCTTGAGGCGCGCCTCGAAATAGATCAACGCTTTCAGTATTCTCGAAAGCTGATCATCCCGGAACTTGCGCTCCCAGTCCAACTCCTTGCTGACTAGCTTCAAGTGGTTCTTGGTGCTGATCACCCCGTCCAAAGTGCTAGCACAGCGACGTTTCTTCCCAGCTACACTTGCTGGTAGCGTAGCTGTTGCTCCACGCAGCGGTAGAGTTCCTCCCATGATGACACTGCGGTCGTCCGCGTCGGAACTTATTGCCTCTGCTATGCGTACCTCCGTTGTCGTCGAGTAACTATCATCGTTCGCCGTGTCACTCATCGTCTGTGAATTAATGGAAAGATAAAAAAAAAGATATCAATTAGATATGCAACAATTCGAGGTGAACTACTCCGAATACAGGGCACTTTTCAATCTCTAGGAAGTGTCAATCGATAAATAGTGTTTGTTTTGCTTATCATTGCAATGTTTTACCGTTTCCATTAAAATGTAGTTACTTTGACCGTGAACAACCGTTTTCAACTACGCCTTTGTCGGTATTTTCATTCTCTCCATCAAAAAGTGCACCGGCGCTTAATCAGTTCGTAATTAGGCCACCAGTGCGAATATAACCAGAAGCGCGTGTAAACAAATCGCGTAAATGCACTTCACCTAGTAGGCTTACAATTTTATTGTTTTTTCCTTTCATTCCGAAAAGCCCCGCATCCATTAGTATTGCATTAGACGAACCGCACACACATAGGGGTTACCGACGGCGACGACGACGGCCGGGCACGTGCGTGTTTTGCGGTATGCGTTTCGCTTGCATTTAAATCGCACTCGTGAGCAATAAGGTTGGGAAAAGTTTCTACTTACTGCGGCTTTGTAGCCTGAGCCTCAAGGTTTTCGATTCATTCGGCAAATCGCACGTCCAGGTGATATGAATGAAATGTATGTGTCGTTTCAGTTTTGTACTGATGACGTGCGCGCTCTGACCACATTGATTGAAGGATACGTGACAATCTTGGGGTTTGGTTGAGGGCTAGGGTAACGGATGTACGCTGAACCGGTCTTTACTTTGGCCTATTTGCTAAATAACTCAGAATAACTCAGTCTGTTGACGTTCTAATTTGCACTTCATAATTCCTAGACGTAGAAATGATATGACTTTATCATAGCTATTCAGCTAATAAGCCAAAGAATAAACCGGACCAAATTACATATTTCACCCTATTAGTCAAGAGAGGAAACAGTGCCAAGTTCCATAATGCAATCGTTATCAGGAAAACGATTATGTTACTGTTTATTTATTGCAGCACATACAAAGTTTAGCTGTGACGATTGGAAAAGATACAATCAGGCTACTCTACCTCTTTGTTCAATGTATCCCTGATTGGTTCTAGGAGAGCCATATGCATATCGAATGAAAATAATGAATTTATTTCCTATTAATTTGAGGAAACAAACCATTAATTGTTTTTCTGAGTAAATCTTAAATGAATTAAAATAATAACTTATGATTTAAAGAGTGAGTCGATAATTATTGTGACACTTTCAAACTTGTGTAACTTTCTTCATACTTGACCGAAATTAACCAAATTCTGCCTAGTTTTTCTTGAGAGTGTATTAAAAATCTAAATGAAAAAAAAAACAAACCGTTTGCGAAAGGGGCTATTCATAAACCACGTAGGCTTTTCTGGGGGGAGGGGCGGTTTGACCAAAGCCTACGCTCCATACAAAATTTCAAAAAAAAAGTATGGAGTAAAGTTTACGGAGGGGGGGGGGGGGCAAAATTACATATTATATTATGAGTTTAGAGAGGAAACAGTGCCAGGTTCCATAATTCAGACGTTATCAGGAAAACGATTGTGTTGCTGTTTATTTAATGCAGCACATACAATATTTAGCTGTGACGATTGGAAAATATACAATCAAGCTTCTGTACCACTTTGTTGAGTGTATCTTTGGTTGGCCGTAGGATAGCCATATCGATTGAAAATAATAAATTTATATCCTACCAAATTGAGAGAACAAACCATTCATTGTTTGTTTGTGTAAGTAATTAATTAATATAAATATTTTTAAATAACAAGCTGAACCCGATGCGAACTTTGCCTAGCTTACAACTAAATGAATTAAAATTTAACAGAACTGGCGCGTTTCTGGTTGTTTTTCGGAATACGTTTTTTAAATTATTTTCGTTTGCTAATGTGTGACTTCGATTATAGAGTTTTATTTTTGTATATATCTTTGTTTTCATTTTTGTTTGTGTTTCTAAAGATTGGACTCAAGAAAAAAATGCCACACTTTGTTTTGGGTGTAACTTTTTATCGCATGGGTAAAAATTAATAAAATTTTGAGTAATACTAGTTTACAGTGTTATGTTTATGTGTGCAAAATTGTATCGCGATTTGTCAAGATGCATTCGAAACAAGAAGAGCTACGCCAGCAAATCTTGGGCGCGGTGATCGATAATCCTGGTCAGTCGCACAGATGGATCGGCAATAGGCTTGGAATCCACGATTAAACCGTGTCCCGCGTTGTGAAGATGTTCCAGGAGATGAAGACCATCGAGCGGCGCTCTGGAAGCAGCCGAAACCCGAAAACCTAGAGAAGGCGCGGAAGATAAGGCAGTACTTTAAGAATAACCCGAACATTTCCACCCGAGACGTGGCCAAAAAGGTCAATTCGTCGAAGTGGTTCGTCCAGCAGACCATGGAGCGGGCTGGGCTACGTGTTTTTATGGTCAGGAAGGCGCCAAACCGGACTGACAAGCAAAACACGGTGGCCAAATTGCGTGCGCGGAAGCTGTACCGTGAGTGAATGGTCAAGCCAGACTGTCTCCTCATGGATGACGAGACATATATCAAGGCGGACACCAAACAAATCCCCGGCCTCGAGTTTTTTGTCGGTACGTCCCGCATGGAGGTTCCGGAAAAGTTCCGGAAGAGAAAGATGGACAAATTCTCGAAGAAGTACCTGTTGTGGCAGGCGATCTGCGAGTGCGGACGGTACAGCAAGCCGTTCGTTACAATCGGCACCATAAACGGGCAGATTTATCAAGAGGAATGCTTGCAGAAGCGCTTGCTGCCCTTCCTCCGCTCTCACCATGGTCCCACGCTGTTCTGGCCGGATCTCGCTTCGTGCCATTACGCCAAGCCTGTAATGGATCGGTACGAAGCGAAGGGCGTTAATGTGGTCCCGAAGGAGGCGAACCCGCCAAATATACCCGAACTTCGTCCGATCGAAAAGTTTTGGGCGATAATGAAGAAGAAGTTGAAGAAAAGCGGAAAAACATTCAAAACCGATGAAGCTTTGAAGAAAAACTGGGAGAAATTGTGTAAGGAAGATGGACAAAGCCTCACCCAAGATCTCATGAGCAGTGTTAAGAGAAATGGGGGGAGGAAATTCAATAAATAAATTATGCCATAACATAGCTAATATATAGGTATTTAATCCCTGAAGTATCTGAAGTAAGTATTGAGAAGTATCCGATTTAAAATGAATTTTTGGTGATCATTTTTGTGTGTCTCATTTATTTCGAGTCCAGTCTTTAATTAAACCCTCGGATCGGTATTTTCTACCATGGTTTTTCTTTCTGTGTAGAAGTTTTTCCTAGACAAAATTTTTATCTTCAAACAATGCCGTATCCTGCCAGTTTGAATGTAATTTTCTCTTACATAACATAAGATTAACTTCTTGTGCATAATGTAGCACTGAGAGTAGCTTAAGCATCCCCCTTTCTTGACTAAAAAGAGGTTCAAATGTCTATCAGAGCATGCTTCTTACCCGAGAAATATACATTTTGTGTTTTAAATGCCTGGATAATTCTTATGTTTGGTTGAACTTTGTGCTTAATTTGTATGAGAGACCCCCCCCCCTCTTGCAGCGATGGGAGGGGTCTCGAACCACCATAGAAGAAAATCCTGCCTCCAAAATCTCCACATGCCAAATTTGATTCCATTTGCTTGGTTAGTTCTCGAGTTATGCAGAAATTTCTTTTTCGTTTGTATTAGATCCCCCCCCCCTCCTTCCAGAGGGAGAGAGGTCTCGAACCACCATAGAAAAAAATCCTGCCTCCAAAATCTGCACATGCCAAATTTGGTTAAAGTTGCTTTTGTATGAGAGCCCCCCCTCCTCCTTGCAGAGAGTGTAGGGGTCTCGAAATATTATAGAAACATTCTCCTCCAAAAACTGCCACACGCCAAATTTTCTTTCCATTTGCTTGATTAGTTCTTGAGTTATGCAGAAATTTGTGTTTCATTTGTATGAAACTCTTTTCAGAGGGAGGAGGGGTCTCGAACTACCATAGAAACATTTCTTGTTTCCGAAAACTCCCACATTCCAAATTAAGTTACATTTGCATGATTAGTTCTCGAGTTATGCAGAAATTTGTGTTTCATTTGTATGGGATCCAGACGGGGAAGGGGTCTCAAACCATCTTAAGAAAATTTCCCGGCCCCAAAAATCCTTGCGTACAAATTTTCACGCCGATCGGTCCAGTAGTCTCCGAGTGTATAAAGGTCAGAAATTCAGACAGACAGACAGACAGACAGACAGACAGACAGACAGACAGACAGACAGACAGACAGACAGACAGACAGACAGACAGACAGACAGACAGACAGACAGACAGACAGACAGACAGACAGACAGACAGACAGACAGACAGACAGACAGACAGACAGACAGACAGACAGACAGACAGACAGACAGACAGACAGACAGACAGACAGACAGACAGACAGACAGACAGACAGACAGACAGACAGACAGACAGACAGACAGACAGACAGACAGACAGACAGACAGACAGACAGACAGACAGACAGACAGACAGACAGACAGACAGACAGACAGACAGACAGACAGACAGACAGACAGACAGACAGACAGACAGACAGACAGACAGACAGACAGACAGACAGACAGACAGACAGACAGACAGACAGACAGACAGACAGACAGACAGACAGACAGACAGACAGACAGACAGACAGACAGACAGACAGACAGACAGACAGACAGACAGACAGACAGACAGACAGACAGACAGACAGACAGACAGACAGACAGACAGACAGACAGACAGACAGACAGACAGACAGACAGACAGACAGACAGACAGACAGACAGACAGACAGACAGACAGACAGACAGACAGACAGACAGACAGACAGACAGACAGACAGACAGACAGACAGACAGACAGACAGACAGACAGACAGACAGACAGACAGACAGACAGACAGACAGACAGACAGACAGACAGACAGACAGACAGACAGACAGACAGACAGACAGACAGACAGACAGACAGACAGACAGACAGACAGACAGACAGACAGACAGACAGACAGACAGACAGACAGACAGACAGACAGACAGACAGACAGACAGACAGACAGATAGACAGACAGACAGACAGACAGACAGACAGACTTTTAAATGGCTGTAGCATTTTACCCGTTGGATATTTTCTATTGTAATTTTGGAATTAGTTCAATGTGTATTTGTTTACGCTGTGTAAGTTTCACTTGCAGATGTGCAATCTTTGCGAAGATAGAGTCAGAATGACAGCAGCGGCGCAAAGAAATTTTCCGCACGTTCCTCGAAAATCCGGATCTTTCTCAACGTGCCATCTCCAGGACGCTGGGAATGGTACGTGTTTTAAATCGATACCACGAACGTTTGACCGTCGATCTGAGAGAAAAAAGTGGCAAAAATGGATCTCCGTATAGTGTTAAGGATCACAAGATGCGAAAAAACGTTAAGGACTACACACGTAAAAAGTCCAAAAGGCGCCCAATCGCCATGAACGGCAGAATACGGTAGGTAAAACACATGCACGGAAGCTCTACACCCAGATGTTGACGAAACCACATTGCCTCGTTATGGAAGATGAGACGTATGTAAAAGCAGACTTCCGGCAGCTTCCGGGGATGACGTTAGAAAGCAGAAGATGTCAAAGTTTGCCAAAAAATAAATGATTCGGCATGCAATATGCTCGTGTGGAAAGCGGAGCACCCCATTCGTGACAACGGGAACGGTCAATGGGCAGGTGTACCTAAAGGAATGCCTCCAAAAGCGTCTACTTCCTGTTCTGAGGTGGTTCTACGGCTTTCTGGCCGGATTTAGCCTCGAGCCATTACTCGAAAGAGGTTTTGGAGTGGTACAAGGCTAAGGAGGTCAATTTCGTGCCGAAGCATCTCAACCCCCCGAACGGTGCGAAACTGCGGCCTATTGAAAAGTACTGGGCCATCATGAAGCAGGCACTTTGGAAGCATTCTAAGGAAGTGAAATCGGAGGAAGATGAAAAAATGGATTGCCACGCAAAAAAAAAGTTGGTCCAAATGTTGTACAGGACCTTATGAGTAGTGAAAAGAAGAAGTTTCGTGCATTTGGATATGGAATTGAAATTGAATAAAACAAACATGGGAAAATATTCATAACATGTTTTATTTTACTCCCTGAAAGTTTGAAGATGATTGGTTGAACGGGCGAATTTGTGTGTGTCGCAATTTGATTCCGTACATCCTTTAGATAGATTTGAAGAGTGTGGCGATAACTATTGCGACACTTTCAAACTTACGTTACTTTCTTCACAATTGACCGAAATTAACCAAATTGTGTATACGCTCATGGAAGAATATACCCAAACTTATAAGTATAACTTATACTGAATCCGTACATATAATACAGGGATGCCAGTTACTTTTTTCAAAATTCTGTATCAATCTCATTGAAATGTCTGTGTTTGTCTGTATAAGGGTTTTAGTTTTGGTTTTAAGGTGCTTCAATGGAAAAAAAATGTTGAAAATCTCTATTTATCGATGCTGACAAACGAGTAGAGGTGAGCTTATGTTTTGTAAACATCGCATAGTTAAAAATCTAACGCAAAAGAGATTGCAATTTGTAGTTTTATATTTAAATGTCAACTTTCCTTTCACATCCATACATATGATTAAATCACTGTCATTTTTCAATCACTTAATCGCCCCCTCATACTACAAAATTAATTAATTCCAAAGGCTTGAGCAACTTAAATGATGCTGTGCATATCGCTTGCGAACAGACATTTCAAATTAGATGAAATTTCAAAAACTCCTTTTTGCTTTTTGTGCAATCTATTGTACTCTTTGGCCGACAAAATTCCTTTCCTGGTTTATGTGGCAGTGCGATTGCGAGCTTTGGTTTTTTTGATATTGTAAATCGAAATAATTCTCTCGACAGACGCCGTCGAATATGCTATAGCCAATCTAGCTGGAATGAGCTGTCCTAGACACGGAAAAGCTCAGTCCGCCAATGAAAATCTCAATTCCCGGAACTCGTCGTTTCGTTGATTGGTTGAACTGATGCATCATCAATAATGTTATCAAATCGTTTGACAAGGTGAAAAAATGCTGGATGGGATTTACTCTGATATTGTCAGGATCAATTAACTACATCGTTGAGGGTATCGTCGGTATTATTTTTTTTTGTATCGTAGGTAACAATTTTTTTTTATTACAGAAGCATATGTGGAAATTCATCATGTCCAGTCGAAATTGATGGAAGTTCTCCATGCTTAAATTGTCACTTCTAGTGCATTCGTTGATCAAGGCCTGCACTTCGACACCTTCGTTTTCCAACTCGCAGAAGTTATTGAGGATCAGGTTCACAAAGCCAGGGTTCGTCAATTCTTTTAAATTTTAATTTCTTAAACTTAGTTTAAGTGTTGTTTGTTAATTTTAAAATAAAAAAACAAAAACAAACAAAAAAGACCAAGAAAAAAAATCCAATACCAAGAATATCAATTCGCAAGTTTCTGTTTTCAGCTTGTTCACCATTTGTTTTTCAGATTTAAAAAAAAATTGATTCACCCGGTTGATTTTCGGTAAGATGTGGTTTATTGCGATCAAGTACAGGTGGTTTGATGGATCGCTGAGACGCTCGTAAAGTTTTTTTTATTTTTTTCATCCTGCTGATGTATCGCGAAAACTGAAATATACTTTTAAGACTTCCAGCTTAGAACATGCTTAACAACTTGGTCCCAAGAAAGCCATCGGGTCGCAGACGGATGTAACATGTTTAAGAGTTTTAGCTCTATTGGGTGCTGCAGTTCGTTGAACTTTGCTCTTTTTAAAGGACTTTTGCTGAAGATGGAATATTCTTACATGAATATGATGCACACAATGCAAATGAATGGCAAATGCATTTCAGTACGAATAAATTCGGACAGTCGTTTTTAAATAGTACACTAACAGAATGCTTTCCACCGTGCATAACACTCGTTCCGTCTACACCGAACCCTATTAGCTTCTTCTGTACAAAATCAAAGTCTTCATTAAACTAAGTAACAATGGCACTGTGTATCGTAGTAGCATCCGCTTCAGCAACCTCGAATTCGTGATAAAAAGATTCTCGAATTGACAGTTGATTGTACAACTTCAGGCTGTCAATAATGTGCTTGCTTTGACGTATGTGACTTTTCTTATCGCCATTTTTTCTTTTTAAATCTAGAAATTCGCCGTAATGAATGTCTGTATATGTCTGTAACATTTTCCAAAAGTCTGTATAATGTCTGTTGTCTGTATGATGTCTGTATACATGATGAAATGTCTGTATAAATACAGACATGTCTGCATATCTGGCAACCCTGCATATAAACTAGATAATATTAAATAGGTAAGTATAATTGGAGAGAAAACTAATTATCATCCAGTACCCCAAGCAACACACTAGTTTCATCACGGTTGAAAATACTTTTATATGACTAAATTTGGTTATATAGAAGCTTACTCAACATAAAAGCTAGAAGATGTGTTACTCGGGACTGTACATGGGAAAAAGCAAGCGGAAGCAAAATGTTTGTTCATTGTCTGATGGTCTTTTCCTAAATACTCATTTATTTTGATTGGAAATATTCACTTATAACTTATAACTTATAACTTATAACTTATAACTTTGACCCGGATAGACTTTTAGAAGGAAAAAAACGTCAAATGAAATTGTATACTCCAAAACCATCCAGAATAACTCTGGGACTACTTTGGTTATAAAGCTACATAAACTTGAATCTTTAACTAAAAAAAATTTACAATAAGAACTGAAAGTTGTTTAATAATCCTTTTTTTAATTGTAAAGTTATGTACCTACAGTTGTTTTTTTTATTTATTTTATCGTTGAAAATACATGTTGGCTAATTGTAAGTCAATATCTTTTCCATATGTATCATCAGAGGATCCTCTTTGAAAATAATAGGAGGATCTACCTATTATAGGCAAGCTAAGCAGAGTCCACCCTTTCATGACTATTTTCACAGCGCCGTGCATACATCTGACGTTTTTGTTTGTATACATTTATTTGCTCCTTGCTCCTTCATCTATTACAATCGACAGAATTATCCAGAAAGTGTGAAAGTGTTTTAATAATGCGTCAAACTTCTCAAGTGAGTGTAACTATTGTCGGCAGAGCAGACCAATTTTTATTCAGCTATCGTTCCATTTGAACTGCGTGTGAAAACAAAGTTCTATTACAGGAAGCAGGAACAGCAGCATTTTTGAGTGCATGTGGTTTAATGGCATGGTTCATTAGGTTAAAGGTGTTCAAATTGAAGCTAAATGACGCTAAATACATTCAGTGAAGTGCTTTGATGGAAGAATATATAGAGTTTGAGAGTTGAAAAACCGTTGCCGAGAATTGTCAACAGTACAGAAGCCAACATTTTCCGAATATTGAAAATAAAGCTCAATTCAAAGTAAATCTGAACGCACGGTTTAGCACACCACCACGTCCCTGGTGGTTGGAACAAAAAACGTTTGACAGGCTTGTTGATGTTTTAATGACGAAGAAATTGATGAAAAGTTTTACTCGATTGATCGACGCATCTCGAAATTACGGACCATGAAACTTGAGAAAAGAAAATTAATTGTGCACAAACATCTAGAGAATCCTTCGTGGTCTGCCTCAAAAATAGCAAAATTGTTTCCCAAAGTCAACCGTGTGTCTTGTAATCAAACGTTACAAGGATACTCTGAGTGTGGATAGAGCACAGCGCATCTATCATAAATGTGGCTCTAGGGACAAAGAGCTGAGGAGAAAGTTGTTGAGGTACGTGAAAGGCAACCCAGGTGTCTCCATACATGATTTGGCAAAGAAATACTATTCCAACTTTCCCCCCCCCCCCCCACTTTTTTTTTGTGCGTAACATCCTTTCGAGAGAAGTATATAAGTCTTTTTTGTGCCAGTAAACATCCGAATCGCTCACTGAAACAAAATTTAGTGGCCAAAAAGCGAGCACGATTACTATACGAACGAGTTTTGACGAAATTTGATGGCTGTATTTTAATGGATGACGAAACATATGTCAAAATGGATTGTAAATAAATCCCCGGACGAAAATTTTACCTGGCAACTGGTCGTGGAGATGTCCCTTCCAGGTATAAATTTGTTTTTGCTGATAAGTTTGCTCGGAAACTAATGATTTTAAGAGAGACAACATTTCCACCGTCTTCAACTCAAAGTTGTACAGACTGAACATCGAACATCTAGTGAATTACAACGGACAACTTAACCTAACAACCAGTGGACCAGTATGGACATTTTCGTTTTGCGAAAAGTTCCACAGGCTGGAGCGGGAATCGAACCCTCACTTCATGGCAATCGCTTGAACGACGGATGACGCCGCTAACCGCTTGACCACGAAGCCCAGGAATCTACAGTTGCGGCCTTAAAACCAAGGTTTTCATCACATCTCACACACATCACGTCGACGGTTTACATTAAAGAGTGTTTGAAAAATCGAATTTTACCCTCCATTTGGCAACACAAGGCCAACGTTATGTTTTGGCCGGATCTAGTCAGCTGCCACTACTCTAAGAAGGTACTAGAATGGTATTCTGCAAACAATGTTAATTTCGTCGCCACAGAGATTAATCCTCCGGATTGCCCTGAGTTCAGAACGATCGAAAAATATTTGGCAATTGACAAGCGAAAACTTCGAGGATGCGGTAAAGTAGTGACAAATGTACAACAAATGCGTTTAAAGTGGAATAAGTTCGCCGGTACAGTGTCACCAGCGACTGTGCTGATCAGGATGGCATCGATCACAAGTAAAGTGCGACAGTTCGTTCAAAACGGTAAAACGTAATAATTTATTACATATCGTTTGAAAGCTGAATAAATACCCTTTTGTTTGACGTTTTGATCATCCGTGAATGTTATTTAATTCTCGAGTTACGATCACTTGAATGCGTCCAAATTTACTTTGAATCGGGCTTAATTAAATTTGTTTATTGAACAATTGAATTGAATTACAGTAATTTTTTCTGAATAACTTCAAAAACTTTATTGCATTTCCATTGGAATTCGCATCATTTTTCTCAATAAATTGTACTGAAAACTTTTATGAAAATGGATTACAATTCTCTTGGCGATCGTCATGGGTTATCTTGACCATTTTATACTGAAGGTTGGTTGAATCCTCAACGAGAACTTTATGATTTATGATTGTTGTATCAATGGAAGGCAATACAATCATAACTATGACCATTTTTAGATTGTGTGATTATTAAATTTGAGCATTATCCCCTAGATCCCCCTTAAGACTCCAGAACTATTTGAAGTGAACAAATGTGAAAGAAAAAAAAATCTTCGAAGATGCTTTTTTGTAACAACACTAACATTCATTCACTTCATAATCCTAGATTCAATTTGCAGGCAAACGGTATGTATGTTACCTAGTTGATGATTGGTTTACTGGTTCAAAATGTCGTAACTTTAGTAAAACCTAACAACCATTTACGTCCTCATCGTAGAAAGTAAACCCTGACAATCTTGAGCCTATTTCCCACTTGCATTCGAAAGCGAAATTCGAAATATCGAAACCCGCATGATCGACCCACGATCGATCCAAAACTGAAAGGCAGTTACCGAAACTGTTGTTTAGAAGCAATTTCCTGGAAGTGACCCATCTGTTCCTCCTCGCATTCATCATCGTCGTTGTCCCGCGGTCGTCCGGTGATCTTTCCGCGGCGCACACAAACAGCATTCCTCAAAATTGCGTAAACAGAAACGATAAAAAGCAGCCTCATCTGTGCGTCTAATTTTCACTGTTTATCTCTCACCTTGTCGCACTCCCGGGAGAAAGGGTAGATGCATGGGAAGCTCGCTCTTTGCCTGCCCGCGTGTCGGTCTAATCACGCGAGATATTTTTACGAGACCTGAGTGACTAACTACGCCGACCGACTGCGGGACCGCCCCCTAGTTATGTGTGAGAGTCGAGGAGCTACTATTACCCGACCTGATGGGAGAAAACGGGCAATTAGGCGATAGAGATCTCCCCTTGACCAAAGGTCCGCGCATTTTATTCGGCGGATTGTGAAGATGGTGACAACGGGAGGCTGATTTGAATAAATGTCCAAAGCGGTTTTGAGAGCTTGAACTCTCTCTTTCGTTTTTTTTTCGTCCGCTCGTCTATAAACAGTTAGTGTAACAATCCACCCGACGAGCACGAGAGAGATCATTCCATGATGGAATTGCAAAGTCGGGGATCATCGACATCACGAAGTTTTTATTTCTGTTTACCTCAGCGGCGAACCCCTAGCAAAGTGTTATTTAGTAGAAGGACGTAAGGTGCAAAATGTAAATAAATAAAACATTTATCAACAAATTAGAAATTTCAATCCGACGTTGTTACGATGTGGCCGGTCGCTACTGGCATTGGCTTTGCCTCCATAGTCGGAGAGCAGTTATGTGTCATGGATGGAGATTACGCGACGGACGGACGGACGGATGACGGTGCGGTTTGACGGAGCTATGTCCGAGCTAATACTAAGCTATGGGTGCGTTTCCGTTGCGCTACTGGCCGGTCGGTGCAGGCTAGTTGAAGGTTGTCGACACCCGAGATTAGTGCAGACGACGACGCGCCACCACCGTAGGCAGGATTGGCTCGGTCAGTAATAGGGAATGGAATGCGATACAGTAACTCTTTGCAGTCGCTGATATAAGAGTGGTGACTGTGGGCGAGAGTATGCATTCACTTAGCAGGCATGACTGCTAAAAGTGGAGCTCATATGTGTAAATGGTCTTCTAACTCGACTAATCCCTTCGATAAACGCATCACCGCTGATTTTATTGGGTACACAATTTGACAATCTGCTTCTAAAATTGAAGATTTCAGCCTTCCGGACGGGTTCGTCACTTATTTTGGATGATGATTTTTGTACCATCAGATATCGGTGGGACTTTGTTTACCTAATAAAAATCTTAATTCGAATAACATTGTACAAAAAACTATTGTTAATACACATATTTTAAATAAAAATCGCACATAGTTCGGACCTCATCGAATTACGTTTCAGTTTAATCGCGAATAATTAAATTTTGCCTAAGTTAGTATCAACATACTGTATGACAAATTAAATCTGAATACTGTAAATCTGAGTACTTTAATAAATTTTTCAAATAAAATTGGATTTTCGTAATTTTTGTATCTTTTTATCGAAACTTTTATTCATCTCCCATCGTAGTCATTGAAACACCTTTTGGGTAATTTTTTTTAACTTATTCAGGAATGAGATTGGACCTCGTGTCTTTTGCGTGTGAGCTGTGTTGTCAACCCACTTATTGCATAACCTTGCATATCATATAAAAGAAGAGAAATTTTTCTCGTAAATGGCATTAATTTTCTAACGTATCATCGATTTTTTGCATAATGCGTGTTCCTGAGAACGTTTTTATCGCAATATTCGTGTTTTCTGGTTGTCTAGGTCGCCTGACAGGGTAAGGAAAAACTATCCGTGATTGATGGTTTAGTCATAACTTAATTGATGTTTTTTTTATGAAATAAGAACAAATTTAGGAGAAGTGTAGGTGCACTAATGTAATAGCTAATATTTACTGACTCAAAATGTACTTCCTAATTATTTACAAACGCCTTCAACCGTTGAGGGAAATTATCGAAGAAGGACGTCAGCTCTTGACAAATCCCGAGCTGTTGACAAACTAGCTTTAAGATGATTTACCTATGTGTGTGACTTAATACAGGCTCTGGCCTCGAGAATGAACCAGATGAAGTAGTCCATGGTTTTTAAATCAGAAAAGTTTGAAGGCCTTGCATCTTTGGTTAAATATCTCAGGAAAAGTAGCTCCATGCGATTTTTTCGCTGCATGCCATGGTGCCAAATCTTGTTACTTAATCACCGAAATGTACCCCTAGTAGCACATTTGTTGCCATTCGGTTGAGAAAACATAAATATGACTTACTAAGTCATAATCAAGTTACTACAACTAATAATGACCGTAGTGTGCTACTTGAGACATGCTCCCAAGGTGAAACAGTGTCCGTCAGAAGCTCTTAAGATACTAATTAGGTGATTTTGACAATACTTTCGATGAACATTAAGAGAGTTTCACTAGAAGCCGCAACTCCTGCCCAAACCATCATCGAAGCTGAATGATGTGATTTAGCTACATTCATACGGTTAGAAGAACCTTTTGGCAAAACCTGGTGATCATTTTGGTGGTTATGGTATTGCCCGACGGGGAAATTTTCCCCACAAGAAAAGACCCCCCACTCTTCGGGCAATTTTCGGGGGTTTCGGAAATTTTTGGACGACCGCTGACCCGTAACGCTGGTAGATCACTTTTTCGTGGTGCGTTGCTCGACGGTGAAATTTTCTATGTAAATCAATTTGGTTTTGTTGTTACGGGGTATCAGATCTACCACCGAACCTTAGTCCGAATTATTTCAAACTAGGGAACATAATTGTTTTTGTAGTCAAAGGAATGTATATTAGTCCTTATTACATTTTATGTCTTGTGAAAAGCGACAATACTCGGATTGACCCACCGAGGATGAGCTTGGAATAAGGAAAACATGATTAGTCTTCATTTATGCGAATTCTCATTTTCTATTTGATGTTCTATAGTTTGAAGTGGTTATGACTAGGGTTCTGATGCATGCTCAGCATCGGAGTCATTGTTTGTTTTGTTTGCAATGAATCCGGTTTTGACCAAAAAAGGGGTTCGCCTTTGAAGAGTGTTGTCACGCACAAAGGGTTTAAATTGCGGAAACTTAAAAAAAAACTCAATTCATAGCCAACAAAACAAACAAAGACAACTGTAAAAAAAACACCGAATACTGCATCCTTTCTCAATAGTGATGAAGTAAGTTGACCTGCACAAAACAAAGCATACGGGATATACTACAATAGATCAAATTACTGGACGCAGTGATTTATGTCCCGAACAGAGAGAGGAAAAAACCGACCGTCTAGAATCTCGATTTATCCTATGATGAAGTATTAAAGGGTGTTCCGATCAAAATTTGGCCAAACAGTAATGTGTGTGAGTCGATCAAAGTTTTTATTAATAAGTCAAATTCTTTATCTTTTTCAAGTTCAGTTAATACAGAATACAGGAGAAATATTCAGCTTCTTTTTTGCCGAATGCAAATTGCCGGGTATTTCGTTTAACACCTGCCATAAGATTTTGTACTTGTCTCCTTGTCCACTTTATTCGCCGCAGAACGCCAGTTTGCCTTGAACTGTTTCTCGCTCACAACAGCTTTTTGAGTCTTCTTAAGGTTCCGCTTGACGATGGCCCAATATTGTTCGATTGGGCGGAGCTCTGGTGTGTTGGGAAGGTTCTTGTCCCTGGGAACCACTTGAACGTTGTTGGTAGCATACACCTCCATGGGCTTTTTTTCCCGCAATATCAACCTACCAAATCCGGCCAAAATAGAACAGAACAGCTGTGTCGCTTCAGGAAAGGCAGTAGACGTTTTTGTAGGCTCTATTTGTAGATAAATTTCCTGGTTGACGGTTCCGGTCGCAATGTAAACGTTGCTCTTCAAGCCACAGGTACAGATGCCCTGCCGCACCAGATATTTCTTCGTGAACTTTGACAAATTAATGTGCTTGAAAATATCTGCCACCTTTCCCCGTCCGGTTGCCGTATAAAATTCCTGTCCAGGAAGCTGTTTAAAGTCTGCTTTGACGTAAGTTTCATCGTCCTGTACCACGCAATCAAACTTCGTCAGCATCGTCGTGTACAACTTTCGCGATCGTGCTTTGGCCGACGTGTTTTGTTTATCGTCGCGATTTGGAGTCACCACTTTCTTGTAATTCGAAGTCCAGCTCGTTTTTTAGGTCTATCCACGGTAGAAGGCGCCACTCCCAACTTCTTTGCGACATCTTGGACGGAGAGGTTGGGGTTCCGCTCGAAACAGCGGGCAACTCTTTTTGTCGTCGCCGTGGCCTCCAGCTTTCGATTTTACCCCGATCCAGCATTCCTAGCTGTCGACAAACGTTCACCGAACACTTTTAATACGTTGGTAACAGTTGATTTAGCCACACTCAACAATTTCGCCAACTTGGCATGAGAGTAGTTTGGATTTTCGCCATGCACGTGCAAAATTTTGATGTGTTGCTTCTCTTCCTTCGACGACATTTTGATAACTGAAGTGCTAATCTCAAAATCAAAATAGAGGCATGATGCTACACGCACACATCTTCAAAATGAGGGGTGTGCAAAAATTTTTAATGCACGATGAAGGCAAATACGTCAAGTTTAAGTCGACCAAATTTTGAACGAAACACCCTTTAGAACTTTATTCTTAGATATTATTTACTGCTAAATGAATCAGAAGAGCAATGAATCGAAACAAAGCAGAACAACAAAAACCAACCACGATATCACATTGAAGTTTGACAGCTGTGGCCATTTGGCCGTATGCTGGTTTTCATAGCAGCCAATAGGTTTTATGAAGGTTCTCAAGTGGTCATAACATCTTTGACTAGAAAATTTTCAAAATCTTTATGGTCTTATGAAGGTTTTATCAACTTTTTTTCACAACCGTCTATAGAGTAGACTACTTTGTACGAATTTCGGCTTTAAAGAAGCATAGAAGAGGTGTTGGTGAACAAAACAATTTTGAATGTAGTTTTATCATCAAAGCCAGGAGGAGTGCTATACAGTTGAAATATAACTAAAATTGTTACTTGGAATAGCCTCACGAAAAACTACGGTGTTTTGACGCAGGACTACGTCTGTGTTTTCAATACTGGGGTACACGTTAATAACTAAGTCATTCCACGACTGATTTTCAAAATGTTTGCATCAATCGATCGAGACATTTTCTACGCTTCAATTCCAATATTCAAATCTACTGCTTTTTAACATTCTACTATTGAAATTAACGCAAATATAAGGGGATGTCTTATAATGCCGATTTTGCACAGTAAATTTACCAAATACACAGTACATTCCTAGCACAGACTTCAAATTTAAGTAAGGAACGTCGCCTATGCATCAGGAAAGGATATTTAACGGGGCCACGTTGGAATTTTCCTTCAGTCTTTCAGCGATCTCGAAGATGTTGAGTCAGCGCTCGGCTACGCACCGTCAAGTCGACCATCGACCGACTCTATTGCCAAGTAACATGTCTGGCCGTGACAAATTTGCAGTCGGATTGCAGCTCCCACTCGGTCGCATTCCCCGTCTGCTCTGGAGGGGCACTACACCGAGTGCGTTGGTGCCGGAGCCCCGTCTACTTCGCTGCGGTGATGGAATACCTGGCCGGTGAAGTGCTCGAGATGGCAGGAAATGCCAACCCGCGACAACAAGTAGACTAAAATCATACCACGTCACATGCAGCTGGCCATCCGCAACGACGCAGAGCTGATGGAACTTCTCCGATGTCAATATTTCTTAGAGTGTTGTCCTTTTTGGGCCGTCCTGCTGCACAAGAAGACCGAGTGAAACGCCTTAGTTTAATCGCGAACCCCCCCCCCCCCCCCCCCCCCCCCTCAAAAACTAAAATCCGTCCTTTTCAGAACGAACAAATTAATTTGCCTATCTAAAGAGTTTGTTAATTTGAAGTTTCTCTTGCGTTCATCAAAATTAACATTCCCACGCACCGGCTCAACATGGCATAGTTTTAATGGTCGCGTCCCGGAGTAAATGGCCAAGCACGTTTGATAACCAACAAACGAAATATATGTCCATATCTCGACTCTCTTTGGATAAGGTTTTGTCCCTGAAAAGGGCATTTTTTTTTTGCATAAGGTGATGTGAATTTAACCTCCGAAACCATACAGCGTGATGATTTCATTTCCTCGCTGGTATCTGGCGCAACTAGTGAGGCCCGTCCCCTTTTGTAAAATTTGTTTCGCATTGCCTTTGTGTTACCGTCAGATCACGAGGAGCTGAACCAAGAACATCAAGAAGAAAACCCAAGTTCAATCGCGAATTGTTTCTCCCCCCGTCAATTAAATCCGTCCTTTCCAGGACGACCATATCAGTTTGCCAATTAAAGAATTTGTTTGGTTGAATATTTCTCTTGAGCTGTTTGAAATTTCAATTACCGCGCCCCGGCTGAACATAGCATTGCTTTGAACGTAAATGACAAAGCGCGTTGAACAACCAACGCGCTTAATTCAAGAACGGATAATTCGAGGCGAACTGCAAATTAAGGTTGTACTGCGAACGTTTAGAGTATGGGAATTTGATGGGAATTAGAACAATCAAACGATCTAGATTGCACATTTCTGCGTAGTCCTACGTCACCTTTTGGGCTGTACCTTATAGTTTTTTCTGCGGCGTTTGCTCTGAAGATGCCTGTTTTGATTCCAAACATTAACAGAGAAATTGTAATCCTGACTGAAAACAAACTTGTTCGATTCTGTTGGATTCCTGGACACGCCGGTATCAATGGAAACGTCGCAGCCGACCAGTTAGCCAACGAAGCTAGGTGAGGACGGTAGGAAGGCAATGAAAATAGCCAAACGGCGCCATTGGTATAACCAGTGGCTCCAATCTAGAGACGCAAAGCTGAGGGAAATTAAACAAGATACACACAGATGGACCGATCGTGGTAGCGTAGCTGACCAATGTGTGTTATCTCGACTGATGATTGGCCACACTTTCCTATTGCAGAAAGAAACTCCACCCATTTGCGAATGCTGTGGAACGGTACAGGATGTAAGACGCGTAATTCTAGTATGCAGAAAATACGAAAAAGAAAGACAAGAGAACGACATCAGCACGACAAGTTCACGAGACACCACCCTGAATAATGCTAAAGAAAGAATCATGAAATTATTGAAGTTTTTCTCAAGATTCTACGAAAAGGTTTAAACAAACGTGAAACGATCTAAGAGCAGATGATAAGTGATGAAAACCAAAGAGTGAAGAAAATAATAAGTGAGTGCGTGGAAATAACCAATGGCAGAAAAAGATTCACGCAGGAAAACTGAATACAAGTGAGAAGAGAAGCAAATGAGGAAGTTTCAAACTAAGCAGATGGAGTAGCAGAAGAAGAAAAGTAGTTCAAACTCAAAAACAGTAATTTTCCAGAAACAGTGGAAAAGAAAGAGTACAGATAAATTGAAATAGGAGAGCAAAAAAAAATACTTGAAAAAGCGACTTTATAAGAAAATGAAAAAAAAATGCATGAGAAGTTAAACATAGACGATAACGCAACAGTAAAATGTTACTAAGCGAAACAAAAGGAAATATATAGAGAAAATAAAAGTGGAGTTTAGTAACCAAAATGAGTGAACAAACAAGAAGCGTAACATAGAGAAAAAAAAGAGAAGAAAAACAGAAGAAGGCAAGTGAGGGCAGAGAAGAAAATAATCAGGAAAATAGATGAAGAGAAGAAACTAAAGGAAAAACACGGATATTATTGAAGAAGATGGATAGAAAAGGTAAAATAAATCGAACATTTAGATGAAAGAAAATGAAAAATAAGAACTTTCAAACGCTAGGAACAAGGATGTTCAAAAAATCATTGGATTATTATGCAAAATTTAAGGACACGGACGCGTAAAGTGTCATTAGTAAAAAAAATAGCTTGTACTAGAACACTCTGCTAATGACTTCACCTACACGCTAGGAAATCAGATAATTCAAAGATGTTGTAAAATAAGGGGAATATGAGTAGTTTTTTATTTGAAATTGACGTTTCTACCCAAGTTACATTGCTAACAACATCCTGCTTTATTAAGTGCCAGTAGGTTTCATTGGCTTTATGGCAAAACTATGATCGACTATGATTTTCCAATCGACATATTAAAATATAAGATATAATTGAAATGTGGAAAAATAAATGCATCAAATTTTCAATGGTATGCAAATAAATTGTAGATCGGGGACTAATTTCGGCATTTTTTTAGATAATCTCATCCAATTTCAAGCATTGTTCAGGAAATTCATGATTAATTTATCGAATATATTTGTTTTAATTTGATTTATGTTGCTGTAAATTTGCATTATTTCCGAGGCGCATTAATTTTCGGCTTTTATCGTGCCAATATTTACCATAAAAATAATTACGCATATAATTTGGAGCATAGTACGCTGAAGAAAATACAATTTTTTTGGATATTTTGCTATCAAACAAAATTTCCCGCAACACTAGACCTTTTTTTTTACTGCTAAATGAATCAGAAGAGCAAAGAAACGAACAAAGCAGAACAACAAAAACCAACCGCGATTTTACAGTGAAGTTTGACAGCCGTGGCCATTTGGCCAAATTTTTAATCGCAGCCAGAAGGTTTTATGAAGGTTCTCAAGTGGTCATAACATCTTTCAGTAGAACAATTTCTAAATCTTTATGTTCTCATTAAGGGTTTATTAACTTGTTTTCACAACCGGTTATAGAGTGGGCCAATTTCGGCTTTAAAGAAGCATAGAGGAGGTGTTGGTAGACAAAACAGTTTTGAATGTAGTTTTATCTACAAAGCCGGGAGGAGTGCTATACGGCAGGAATAAAACTAATATTTTTACTGGGTATTGAAGCATTGAAACCCTAGAACTTGAAACGTAGAAAAGTTGCCATGATCTCGTTTGTTAACGCAGTCTTAACTTTTATGCACGCACTTAAAGAATAAGAAATTTATTTCATATGTTGAACAAACTATGGAAGGAAAAGGGCAATCATTAGAATAATGGGTACACATAATAACACTGTGGGTAACACTGATAATATCCTATCTAAGCTCACGCACGCAAGTGGTAGAGGCAAATGGTATTTTGTCCAGCCTATCAGTATTCTTTCAGGTGAACCCTAAGGGTCCGTTTTAGGCCCACTAATGTTTTCATTATTTATAAACGATCTATCCACGGTTTGGAAATTTTGTCTGATACACATGTTTGCTGACGATGTGCAGCTTTATTTTTGTTCAACAAGCATCAATTTTGATAATTTGGCACAGTTAATGAACTCCGATCTTGAACGTGTTCAAAAGTGGTCTGAAAATAATCTTCTCCCCGTCAATTCATCGAAAACCAAAGAAATGTTTATTTCAAGACAATAAACTCGTTCACTTTTGCCAAATTTGTTTATTAATAATGAGGTCATCCAATATGTGGAGAAAGTAGCTAATCTAGGTATTATTTTCTAAAGCAACCTTCCAGGTAAATTATCAATGTGGAATTTACTAAAGAATGGACCTTCCAGGTAAATTATCAATGTGGTAGAATTTATGCTGCTCTTCGGCACTTGAAACAAACAACCTCAAAACAGCCTCTCCATACCTACCAAAATCAAGCTATTTAAATCGCTTTTGATGCCTCATTTGTCATATGGTCTGGAACTAGTTTTAAACGCATCAGCCGCTGATTATGATCGCATGAGAATTTGTTTGAATCATTGTGTACGGTGGGTGTTCAATTTGAACTGATAATCCAGAGTGACGCGTTTACAGCGACAACTCATAGGATGTCCATTTTCTGATTTTTTTTTAAATTACGTTGCTATGTAACATTATTCAAAATCATTGATCAAGAACCGCAATATCTAGTTGATAAGCTACAACCTTTTAGAAGCAACCGTGTACAACACTTTCATCACATTATGGCAATACATTTTTCGTACGTGCACTCATCTTAACTATGGAATCAACTTAGAACCGTTAATAAAAAATGTGCGTTCTGCAGCAATTTTCCGTCGCGGATGTTTGATCTGGCTTAACGGAGAGAATTAGGGAGTGTGGGGCAGTTAGTCAACAAGTCAATAAGTCAGTATTTAGTGTTTTATGAAAGTTTTTTTTGTGTTTTTTTTCTTCATAATGTTTGAACACCGATTGTAGTATTTTTATAAGGGACAACCCTTAAGCTTAAAGTGACCAGACGTCCCGCTTTTCTAAAAAATGTCCCGTGTCCAAATGCGTCCCGCGAAATGTCACGCGTTCGTCCTCAGCCAGCGAAATGTCCCGCGAATTGGTATTTATTAATATGCTTTTTGCTTTATCAAGGTCATGTCAAAGCTTCAACATAAGCAATGCTAGTTCAAAGCACTGTTCACATCTTTTTTTATATTTTCAAAAACTTGTGACTTCTCTATATGCGTTTGACAGCTACTGTCATGGATTGACCTCACGAAGACTATCGTTTCATCAAAAAATCCATCTTCCTATTCTTCATTAGTTGAAATCGCAGGTGTCTTTTTTTAACCTGCAAAAGCGATGTGTTTGTGAAAAAGAGCTCGTGAGAATGATTAGTCAGTGGGTTTAATTTTTCAACCGGCGCAAATCTGTCGAAAGTTATCCTTGTTTTTATCAAGTGCAGCAAGACTGTGGCAACAGTTTTCGCAATTTCAGTGCGATATTACGAATTCAGCAAGGAAAACATGAGAAATTGTTATTGATTGTGCAAGGTATGTACATAAAACTTGATATTGTGATATTTTGTTTAGAAAACGGTTCTGTAGGCAACCTCTCAGCGACTTCAACCATGTCGAAAAAACGCCAGTGCTTGTTTTCGGACGACCTGAAAAAGGAATTTCCTTTCCTGAAAAAGGCGAAGACCGTCGGCAGCGTTTACTGTGAAACCTGCAGCAGCGAGTTTTCCATCGGATCAGGAGGCAAAACCGATGTTAAAACACTGTTTTAAAAAAACATGTAATTTTCTGCGTTTCTAATGCACATAAAAGGAACGCTAGATTTGTCAGAAATTAATGGGATATTCAATGTACATTTAAGCCAGATAACGTCTGAATATAGCCTGTTGTATGAAAGATTGTCAACATTGTTGAATGGCGCATGAAAGATTGCAAACAATTTCGTTGTCTACGCTTCCTTTGGCTTAAAATTAAACGAGGGGAAATTTTACGCGCCTGTTAAAATTCATTATTTTTAACTGTGAAAGGCAGACGGCAACGGAGAAACATAAGCGCGCCCTAGGAGCGGCTGCAACATCGTCAAAAGTAAGCAACTTTTTTCGAAAAGGAGAATTTGGTTTTAAGGAACAGCAGCTTGCTCATGCTGAGGTTGTTTTTACCACAGTCAGTCATTCCGATCAATGGATTGCACATCCAAGCTTGTTTGTGCGCTTTTCGAACCAAAATACTCTTGCGGTCGCACCAAAACAGAAGACCATTGCTAAAAATGTCCTGGCTCCATATTCTGTTGATCAGATTTCAACATGTATGGACTACATCAATTTTCTAACAATCTTCTCTGACGCTTCAAATCACAAGGAAACAAAGTTGTTCCCCTCTGTAATTAGATATTTTGACTACAAACGTGGAATTCGGGTTAAGTTGTTGGATTTTGTATCGCTTCCTGGCGAAACATTGGACATTATTGCGGAATCAATTTACGAAATTTTGTGCAAATGTGCCTATAGCGGCAATTTGTGCAGACCACGCCAACACAAATTTTGGTGGTCTCCATGGAAAGGGTACGAACAACGTTTATTGCAAGCTAAAGGATCAGCTACAGAGACCGATTTCGGGTGTGGGATGCGCTGCACATATCGTTCACAACAGAATTCAGGCGGCGGCGGATCAACTTCCCGTGGATATTGAGGGTATTATTGTTAAGATCTACAGTCATTTCTATATTGTTACGGTCAGGGTCGAGAAACTGAAAGGTTTTTGCGAGGAAGCAGAAGTAGAATACATGAGGAATTTGGGCTACAGTAACACTCGCTGGCTAGCTTTGATGCCAGCTATTGAACGAGTGTTAAAACTGTTCTCACCACTGAAATCTTACTTTTTATCGATCGATCACAGTCCAAGAGTTCTTCGCGAACTTTTTGAAGCTGAGAGCTCTGAAATGTAGTTGTATTTCATGGATAGTCAGGCGTCGGTATTTGACAATACGGTGAAAAAAAATGAAGGTGACAACATCACACTTACAGAGGTTGCAGCTGAACTTGATGACCTCAAGTTCAAACTTCGTGAGAGAATCACTAATCAGTTTTTACCACTAAGTGTCCGAAGTTAGTTGAAACATCTGGAGGAAAACGGCTGGCCCAAGTCAACATTGTTCAAGTCGAATATGATTAGTTTCTATCAGAAATATATTGACTATCTTGAGGCTCTAGTTTCTCAGTTTGACGAGGTTATTTGTTATAAGTGGGTGGACCTTAAAACCACCATTGATTGGCAGGTACTACAATCGTGTTTCGCATATGTCCGTAAATTTGATGATTCTGGCAAATCGGTTGATGCCGACAAAGAAGAAGCTGAGCTATTCGACGAAGTATCCTATGCAAAAAAATATGTAAGTAATGAAAAAGTTTCTCCGTGGAATGAAAATAAGACTGAAATCGAGGATAAATGGATTGAGATCTTTAAACATTTTGAAGTGAATAACATTCCGTTTCAAAACATAAAAAAAATTGTAGAATTTGCGTTATGTTTGCCTGGTACAAATGCTGTAACGGAGAGGGTATTTTCAGTCGTTAACAAAGTTTGGACCACGGAAAAATCTCAGTTGAGCGTCGATACACTGATAGCGTTATTGCAGGTTAGGTTTAATTTTCAGGACACATGCGAGGAATTCAGCAAAAATGTTGCCAAAGATGTTTCATTCCTACATAAGGTACACAGCGCAGAAAAGTATGTTTGACACGTACAGCATTGAATTAGATTTGTGATTCCTAAAGATGGATAAATGGATGTAAATAAAACCTGTGAAAAACTATGTTGACCATATACTTTTATAATTCCTCGAAATATCGATTTAAGAAACACACACCCCTCACACCCCAAACCAACTCCCCTCCCCGCTTCTATAAATTAATAATATGTCCCGCGTTGAAGCGCGAGCCATCTTGTCACTTTATTTAAGCTACTAGTATTTACATGAAATAAAATTTAAGAAATAAATAATAATTGCTGTGAGATCATTGATGTAACAATGCCTAAGGCAAGATTGAGTGAAAAATTGACAACAAGAGTTTTACCACCGAGACACAAGACCTTGTTTTCAATTGCAAGTATTTGTATCTGTACATGTAAGTACTCTACTAAGATTGACGAAATAAATATATATTATGCCAATGCCACATTGAGCAAATTAAATACCAATATGATGAAGTTGCCAAGGTTGTTAAACAAAAAAATATTTTGCATGGAGTTCTTAGGCATGCTTCCTTAGTTTTTGAGCTATTATGTTACACCAAGTAACCGTTTTGGCCGCTTTTGACCGGAAGTTTTGATATCATAGTCAGAATACCTGACCATAGGCAATTTTCTCCTACTAGATAACCATTGTATATAACTAAACATAATTCAAAAAAACAAAACAAACCCAAACCTGGAACTTTCCGAAAAGTGAGCATTATTTTCCGAACGACATCCCTTTCGTTTGTCACTTTCTCTTCGTATCTCTGGCCCCGGGTGGTAATCGACGTCAAATGATGATTTAAGTTCCATGTGACATCCGCTTGGCTATTTGTTGCAACAAAAGTTCACCTAAAATTTCACCCCGTCTAATTGGCAGTTGCGTACGGCAGCATCAGCAGATTGGAAAATTTAGCTCCCATTTCCAGCTCCCATGAACGCAATGCCAAATGCCTGTCATTTACACCACCATAAGCCTCTTCCTTTCCAACTAACGACAGAAGACAGACGCATATCGGAAGGGTACGAGAAAATCACACCAATTATGACTTAAAAGACTCTCGAAGAGCTCGACATTCACACGCCGACAGTACACAGGCACACGTGACAATCCTACCCGAAAAGGTGCTCTAGCTACTTCAGCGGTTAGCGGTCTTTACACCCGCTTACACCTTAGCTCGGAAGCATTGCGTGTTAAGTAATTAGCATTTTCTCTATATTTATCCAACTGCAGATCAACCGAGACGATGCAAAGCTGGGCATATATCCGAACCGGACCAGACGTTCGCGTGTGTGTAGGCATAAATCAAACATGGTGGTGGTTGGCTGGTGTAGTTATTGTTTGACTTTGAACTTGAACGCTCGTCCAAGTGCTGCCATCGCCTATAAAGGTTTGAAATCGCAGCCGATGCGTGAGTGGAATTGCTACATCTTGCTACATCGACGACGACGATTGCGTGTGTGGTTCCGCATAGGTGCCACTAGCGATGGCCAGGATTTCCATCGTTTGACGCCGATTGGTGAGGAAATGCGGGGGAGCTCCACGCTTTCCAAGCAGAAAGAAAACGGTGCTGCGAGTACGCAAAACGAGAATGCCGACTGACTGGTTTTCGCGAGCCGTAGATTGACGGGGACAGCTACGGTTTGATGCTGGAAGAAAATTGCTGGAGTTTGTTTTAAATTAGATGATCGGGAAAAATGCACCACAAACATGACGGGAATGTGAAATGTCGGCTATGAATTTTTCACTTGATTTGAAAACTAGTCATACTATCCAATTTTATCGTATCATTAACTACCTCGGCCCATGTTTGATTACTGTTATCTACATAAACATGCTCCAATTAAATCAATACCATACAATACTCCATCAAATCAACTCCCACCAGCACATAGTCTGCCTAATGAACAGCATCACAATTGACATGTTGATTGGCAGAACCGTGATGGTGATATCGATCGGCAGTCAGTCAGCCAATGAAGGACAAATCTGAGCGAGTATTGCCGAGCACGACTGGGCGCGGGTAAACCTACATCATGTGACAATTGCCGCCGGGTTCGTCCGATAGGTAATTGATAAGGCTTTCCGTTCCATGCAGTTCCGATACATTCACAAGGAAGAGAACAGATAGGAGTTCTGGAACCTTGACATCAATCGTTCCTCGCTCACGTCAGTTGCCCGCAGTTTAGACAAGATGATTACTAGCAAATCGAGTCAAAGAAAAGTTGCATAGAACGAGGCGAACTTCCACATATTGTTAAGTATTACCGAAATTTCCTAAATCAATTGATCACTAACTTCCGAATTGAGCAGATGAAAAGGTAAAGCAGCACCTCTTTTGGGTATTTTTGTAACTTATCCGGGGGAGGATACATCCAGAGAGAATGTGTCACGAGGCGGAAAACTCTTCATCCATTATGAACGTCAGTCAATCATTTCGGATTGGATTTTCTTCAACACCAAACGATGAAAATGTCACATTCCAGCTCAAATGAGTACCTTTTGTAAGCTTGAATCCCCCTCTTACCCGAACGCTTGCCAAGTCACGACATCATTGCAGTGGAACCTCCGCGCTGGGTTTGTTTGCTTTTGCGGTGAAATCGGAATTAACGGTGTTCCCTTTTTTTTTTCGGAGGAAGAGCAGAAATCGTGACATCTCTTTCTTCCACCTAATGAAGCGCCTAAAAATGGTATGCAGGCAGACAACTGCAAGCACGAAAACGGTTTTCTAACGAGAAAAAGTCACGGTCAGATTAATGTAAGCCGCAACGATTTAATCTGATGCTCTTTAGCACAGTTTTCATGGGATCACGAACTGTGTCTATATTCGGGGAACCGAGGCTACACAATGCTTTGTATTTGAGCATTTGAAATTAATGTGAATTGCATTCAGTGCTCGGGAAAGCTTTAATGCTTTCTAACATTTCCTGGCCTCGGTTTCATTTGGTCTAATTTGATTAGGCTTGGACGCTGTGCCTAAGTTAATTGTAAGCTGATTAGCTGCAATGACTGCCGCATGTCCCGAAATGGGGCTAAACAGCGTAGTACCTTCTGCCTATAATGAAGGTTCTGTTTCATTTCATCGGGGGGTGGCACAAAACTGATCTACTAATCTAGTTACGGGCAACAATTATGAGATTGAAACCGCGTTTACCGATGGGTGTAAAATGTTGTGTTGTATTTGTTTGACAATGCCAGAAGTGAAAAAAAACATTAAAGGGGAATCAGGCTGCTTAAGCATGTATAAGATAATTGAAAAATGCAACTTTAAACATATCAGTCCATAAAATTGTATTTCCGGCTGAGCTGAAAATGCAAGGCAATGAAAAAAAAAATCATTTCGACTTTAAAAATAAAATGTCCAGCTGTTCAGGCTCATATTTGTCGATTCAGCTGATTTAATGATCGAAAAGCAAAACTAAAATAAAGTTTGAATCCCACAATGATTTTCGACGGCTGAAACAAAACTCACTTATGTTGAACTCACATAAGAAACAGAATAAAACATTACTAACAAAGCGTTGCTTTGGAAGACCTCTCGCCAAAAACTTGTGGTACAGTTTTGTTATGTTAGAATAAAATGGTTGATAATGAGAAATGAAAAACTTGATTATATTTGAATTTATTTTATTACAGGAAAAACATTATTTACTCCTGGTGAGTGTGAGCTTTTAAGTAGAATACCTATAACTAGAAAATATGAAGAAAGACTAGTAATTTCCATTTAATTCCAACTACCTTTATTGCTTATCTTGACAGATACATGTGTTTCCTCTACAATGTGAAGACTTCAAGATTGGACAATCTTGTGGAAGCAGGGGTAACTGGTCTAGAGGTAGCTGTCTCAATAACGTTTGCATTAAAAAGAATGGACTTTTTTCGGATGGTGATAAAAAAAAAGCTAAGACAGATAATTGCTTTTGATAAATTTCCCATTTAAGGTAATTATTTAAGCTTACTTGCAAAAAAATTCTACGCCCTTGCGAGCAGCCTTCAGGCAGTTAACCGGAACATTCGTCATGGCAGACGAAAACAGCGTGTATGCATGGTTTTGAGTTCTTTCTTTGTTTTATTTATCAATTCCTCCTCCATTTTCGCGACAAAATTGTTGGAGTAGACTTACGCTTCAGGTTGGCCATAAATTCTCGATGGGACGCAGCTGGGGGACGTTGGGTGGATTCGCCGACCACATCGATATTCAGCCGCTCCATCTCCTCCAACGATTGCTTCGAGTAGTGGGCCGACGCCAGATCCGGCCAGAACACCGCGTCTTCGCCCTTATGGTATTTCTTGATGAACGACGCAACTTCCGGCAGGCATTTCGTACTATAAATTTTCCCGTTCACGGCCAGTCCAGAGCGAAAGAAGAGCGGCTTTGACATCCCCTTCTCGCTGATTGTCAGCCACAGCAGCACCTTCTTGGGGAACTTGGTGTATGAAATGAACTTCACCTCGGAGCTCACTTCCTTCGTGACGGAAGTAAAATTCGAAGTGCCCTGCCAGTCGTTGCTATCCAGGGTGAGATAGGTCTTGTCGTCCATCACCACCGCCACGTCGCGATTCGCCGGGAACATCGAGTTGACAGCCGCTGCCGCTGCGTCATTGCCTGCAGCTCCGAAACCAGTGGACGTGACTTCAGCTTCCTGACATGTATGTTCATGTTTGTCAGGTACTTTTTCACTGTTTGGCCGGTTCAACCGACCTCCCAGCCAAGCGCACGCTGCGATGTAGCCACTTTTCCCTCGGTCTTCCTCTTCAGCATCTCTTGGAGCTTCTTGTCGCTCAGGGTCGTCGGCCGTCCGGAACCGGGCTTTCTTTCGATGCTCTGATTGTTGTCTAATAGTGCCAAGATGTTGTAGATGCCGGAACGGGCGTGTCCGGCGTCCACAAAGTGCCGCACGATGTCCGTTTTCGACGCGGCGGGGTGCCGTTCTTTGAACGCGCACACTTCTGAACGGAGTTGCTTCACTGTGTTTGCCACCACGGTTAGAGTTCGACTGATAGAGCTGTCAAATTTTGTCTGCTGACTCAAGGGTTACTATGATTGATGCTGCATGGGTAGTTTCGTCAGTGCGGGTGGAGCAACCCGGGAACAACTTGACACTTCTAGTACATTGTCACTGAAACTCAAAAATTTGGTCCGGTGGTACTGTTAAACGTGTCAAACCGAAAAAAAATCTCGCGTATCTTCTAAAAGGTCAGAATGCAAATAAGACATGCGATATTGTGTGCGAAAAAAAAAATAACAATACAAAGTTTGTTTCATTTATGCTTGCAATGAACACGGAACCAGTGGAAACATAAAAGTGTGTCGTAAATAAATTACATTACGCACTAAAGGGATGGAGAGGAATTAAGTGTGACAATCGGTACAAAATTTTGAATTGCTGCATATAATACGTGTTTCAAATGGGAAGAGGGAGCCGATTAGCGTTTCCTAAGAGGAGCGGTAATAATCGATTACGCAAGAGTTTCAAGGGATCGTTCAAATATGAAGTCCATTATTTTTGAATATTTGTGTGTTAGCCGTTTGAATATTTCTGAAACTTGCATGATAGTTGCTTGAAAACAGCCTGATGGGCGTTGTAAATTGTCATGACGATCCTCTTTTCCAGCTTCGCATAATACTTGGCAATGTTGAAATTATCGTTTTCGTTAATCAAGATTTTGAACTCTCTTTCAACAATCGTGAAAATTATCAGAATGTTTTTATTAACCTCGATGTATTCGGAATCCCGAATGAGCACTTGCAAGCATTGTTCACACTTTAGTTTTTCTACTAGTTGTTTCTGAACGTGAGTAGCGGAATATCGCAGCGATTTAGTGAAAAGCTCATTATCCGTTTGAGAAAATGCGACCATCTCAGGAGCAGGATCGTATCCAATGGTCAATGAGTTCTTCAATGATTCAAGGTAGAATGCAGATTTTTCTTCAGCATGAAGCATTTTCACTTCCTCGAAGTTTTCGGCAATATGCCGATGAAGTGACATTGTTATTCACAATCAACCTTTTGTATACTTTGTTTGCTTCAAACTGCTCAGTGGTTGGATTATTGTTGTTGCCCTTTGTACCTTTGCTCGGAGGAAAGCCGCGAAAATATGTATTTGAATATTTGAATTACCTATAATTGAAAATATTGTAGCCGGCCCCAAGTCGGCTAACTAAACTGGTCTACTAGGGCGTTTCCGTAAACTTGGTTTAGCAAACAAATGGCGTATGCGCCACCTCGTTAGAGGACCACTTGTCGTTTTGGGATGCCCGGCAACTCAAACCTCAGGGCGAGTTCAGTCTAACACAAAGGATTGGAACAAACTAGTAGACGCGAAAACTTGGAAATACTCAAAGCTATCATCTCCCAACAAAACAAAACTAACCGCAGACCGACCTTTATGAAGCGAATGTACTGCAGTGATCTATTTTCATCACTGGACAAATTTTAATGACCACTATAGTGATCGTTTCAGGACAAAACTGCAAAGTGGACTGATATTCCCAAGCAGTCCAACTTGGAGTACAAACAACGAAATCTACAACAACTACAACGAATAAACGTGAAAAATCTCTTCAAAACAGTGCACTCATTATACGAAAACTCTACCTAACAATTAAACAAAGAATATGTAACATTAATCAAAAAAAAACATTTATTTTTACGGAAATGAAAAGTTAAGGTAATTTATTAGATCTACATAATTTTATTCGGGTACCCTCCAGTTCATTCTCTTTAGCCTTCTCTCTTTCCTCTCTACCTACTGTGCGGATTATTTCTATCTTTCTGTCTATTAGCTATTTTTAGAATTTGCGCTTCATAGTTCTCGACGCATGCATGCGGACATTTGTATGCTTACTCACGATTTGATTCGGTTTGGTTTCTGCCTTACCGACTGCTCCTCACTCTTGTCACGTCGCCCCTGCGACGCTGGCTTCACGGAAGACACTAGCAGTTCCGATAATGCCGACAATGGTGGTTTTCCGATGGGCGGGAAAACTGCTCTGTTGGAGCGCGATATTGGCGGCGCGGCTCCCTTCTAACCCTGGCCAAGGTTAGGACCTTCAACACCGACACGTGGGGTCAGGATAGTGGTACTCTATAGACAAAATGGGCGCGGTGTGCCGAGCGGGAGGTGGCTTCGCTAGTGGGAAATAAAAGCCGCCGAACGACTGTTCGAATCTATGAGCGCATGTTCTTGAGTACTGGGCTATTTTTAAGATAGTTACCTCCTTTTTTTCTATCGCACAGATTTCTTACCGCACTGGCCTAGCTATTTGCATACGCTACACCTACTATAGAATTAAACGCACAATTAGTTACACTGACTTTAGGACATAATTCACGTTCTAACTACCTGAACAAACACACCGCGTGACTATATAAAAAAAAACCTTCACAGTCCTGCCTCTTCCACGGATCAGATTGAAGTGGACGAGAAAGAATTTTCATTTCCTCAGAAAGGCCACTGAATGCATTCTTCGTTCCGGATATCGGGAAACGAACTTATCAAAAGGCGATCTCCGATTACCTTCGGAGTTGATAGGAGATGCTATCTTCTTTCCTCCCAAGCATTCCCCATCTAACTAGCTCATTCCAATCTTTAAGTTGAGGTTTTTTTCTTATTATTAAATTCCCGACGACAAGTAATCCTACTGGGAGATAATGCTCAACTCAACGGATTTAGATTAAAAGTTCAAAATGAGAAATATGCGCGCCTAGTGAGAGGATGAACATTGTAATGAGTGAAGCTCATGAACAACGTTCCCTCTGGTTGTGAGTTCACCAATTAAGAACGATGAATTTACTACTGCGTGTTATTTCGAATGGTTACTTTATTACTCCGAAGTTTACTCATCATAAATGGCTCATTATCATACCGCTACAATATATTGTGAATATAAAAATAGACTTTTATGATATGGTAGTTGTTGTTGTTTTGGTAGAAAAAAAATGGAAGAAAAGGGTTTTTTTTGGGAATGTTGGGGATGTTGGTGGGTGGGGGGGGGGGGGAAAATTTTTTTTTTTTTGTTGTTTATGGAATTTTAAGTTTTTTGTTTGGGTTGGGGAGTGCCTGCTTGTTCTCTTAGAATGGAGATCAAGAAATGGGAAAAAATAAAAGTGGAGACCAACTAGAACAACACTCACATTGCTAGGCAAGCGAAACGATTCATAAATCCGAACATTTCAATGACTCGCAAAATTCTTGAATTATCAAAGAATGATCTCAGTACTTACACTGGTACTTACACTACTTACTTAAACGGAGAATTCATCACAATAGATCTAAGAAATTGTCGCAGTGATGAATATACCCAACATGGGGAAAAAATATATATTTATATAAAAAGGAGAAGAGAAAAAATATTTTAGAATTTGTTGGCATGCAGGGTGTCTGAGAAATTATTGGTGATATTCTCTCAACTTCTTTTCGTTTCTCTGACTAGGAATATCAAATCACTCTAACCTAACCAAACTCATTCAGAACCAACCAGAAATTATGATGTGTCCATCAATGAGGATTTAAAAAAAACTGTATTAATTTGTTGTCTGAATTTAAAATTCTAGCCTACTCTCCAGCTTGGTATCCAGTAATCTTCAGCATCCTAAATTTTACAATATTTCAAATTCGTGTTTATATGACACCTAGAAAAAAAACGGTTCTATTTCCTATCTATTTATTTTTTATTTGTGTTTCGTTTCTATTCATTTATTGTTTGGTATGGACGGTACATGTTCCAACTTATTATCATCACCTCGCATACCTACCACTCACAACTTTGCATTGTCTTTGAACTATGTTAACACACAAAAACAAAACAAGAAGGTAATATGAAAACAATGACCCTCTGCTATTCTATATGACTAACCAAACACTGTTACTGCTATAGACTACATAGAAACAGGTCGTTTATACTGCTACAAATGGTGTTTCCAAAGCCGGCCCTCTGTGTCCTATTTCTCATCTACCCGAGTAATACACCTTCATGATTTTATGTTGAGTAAGCTTCTATATAACCAAATCTAGTCATATAACAGTATGTTCAACCGTTATAAATGCCTTTCACACCAAAAACCGGACAAAGTATTCATCCTGTTTCTTAGTCAAATCTCTAGGAAATGGAAAGAAACTTGTTATGTGGTTATGTACATAGACAAACGTGAATCAAACACATTGTTTACCAAAGCGCATTTTGTATTCAAGATGGCGCCGTCTGAACTAGCACGCAGGAGAACTATCTTGCACAAATATTTGGAAAATCCGAATTCTACTGTTCGATTCATCGCAAAATCATCAAATATGCCAAAATCATCTGTTGCAAATGTGATTAAACGTTATAAAGAGGGTCTTATTGTCGAAAGGAAAGCTGGAAGTGCTGGTGAACATGGACAAAGCAACACAAGAAAGGAGAAAAGAGTCCTGGCTGCTTTTTAGGCAAACCCGAAGGTGTCAACACGGACAGTTGCGAAAAAAGTGCAAATGTCACCCGGTTTTGTGCAACAAGTGAAGTCTAAGGCTGGATTGAGATCATTCAAATCTCAAACATCCTAGATCGTAACGCAAAGCAACAAAATTCGATTCTCACAAAATTCCATTGTGTTGTCATGGATACTGCTTCAAAAAAGTCAAATATCTCTCGGGAACGGAATTTTACACTGCAACTATTTAGCCGGAAAGATGCCCCTGAAGTATAAAACCAAATTCTCTGAAAAATATCTGGTCCTGTGTTCCTGTGGGCTAAAGTCTCAGATTTTCGTAACCACAGGTACCGTAAACGCTGAGATTTACCGGCAAGAATGCCTCAAAAAGCGGCTCTTACCTTTCCTGAGAAAACATGCGACTCAATCCTTGTTCTGGCCAGATTTGGCCAGCTGTCATTACGCTAAAGATACAATCACTTGGTGTGAGCAAAATAACGTTATTTACGTTCCCAAGGATTGTAATCCACCAAATTGTCCACAGCTCCGCCCGATTGAAACATACTGGTCAATGGTCAAGGGAAACCTTAAAAAGCTTGGTGGAGAGGTTCTAAGTGGCTTACTGCTTCGAAGAAAATTGAAACCGTGCAAAGATTGATGAAAGGAGTGAATAAGAAAGTGCGCGCAACAGCTTATGGAAATAAAACCATATAAATCTATATGCAGTTGTGTTGAGTATCACATTTATCTATAAAATGAAATAAATAATATGAATCAAAAACATGCTGTTGTTTTTCAAAAATATTTTTTGTATGTCCGGATTTTGGTGTGCACGGCCTTTAAAGCTTGTGTGTTGCTTGGGTACCTGCCTGTCATCGTCTGTCTTAAGTAACGCTTTTCTGTGACTATGTACTTCACTTTGAATAGTCAGATAATTACCCTGATCAAAACATTCACCCTTTCCGAAGATGTTGCAACTACATTCTGTTATTATACCATGAGAAAACGAGGTATTTTGATTATTCATTTCATAAAACAATATTGATGTGGATGGATAAACAAGAACATAAGTTGCCACGAAAATGAAAAGTGTTCTTTTTGTCGCCTTTCTTAGATTAAAAGTAAGAAGTCTAAGAGCGAATTGCGGCCTCTCCCGCCATTATCACACCTGATGATGGTGCCTTGATATAAACGTTCTACGACGTGGCAGTGAAATTAATGTGCAAAATATGTAATACTTTCCCCATTGGTCAAATTATTGATCTCACATGCAGGTTTATAGCATGAGATAAGCCCCTTCACGACAAGGTGAAAATTTTGACCAGAGAGAGGGAGCAAGATGAAAACTAAATTTTATATCAAATTTTTGCAATTGTGAAGTGAAATCTAATTTTATTTTCATTTAATGATGATATCACAATAAGTTTTCAAATTGCTTTCGTTATGATGTTAGACTTTAATCGGAAATTGGTCGGATTGGTCGAAAAAACAACGCAAAATTTGACGTAGGATTTTGCATTGTGGTTTTTTTCAAAATGGTATAGTTATTTTTTGACAAGTCCTCATTATCGACTTTCCCATAATTTATTTATTTATTTACATGTCATAACGTCACAATACTATAACACAGCCTGATACACAATATCCCTCCATGATGCCCGATTTGTGGCTGCTCCTCTCCAATCCCTTGGGCACCTTGTACCCCCTAGGTCTTGCTCCACCTGGCCTGACCATCTTGCTCGTTGCGCCCCACGTCGTCTTGTACCAACCGGATTCCCGTCGAACACCATTTTTGCAGGATAGTTGCCCGGCATTCTCGCAACATGTCCTGCCCAGCGTATCCTTCCAGCTTTTGCCACCTTATGAATACTGGGTTCGCCAGCGAGTGGCGTGAGCTCATGGTTCATCCTTCGCCTCCATAGTCCGTCCTCCTGTACTCCACCCAAGATGGTTTTTAACACCCGTCGCATAAAAACTCCTGAGCGGTGCTTACCCATACGCTTAAATCTGGGTTAAGCTTTAAGCGGAGGTGAAGAGACTGGCCCTTAGCCGTACTTTAAATTGAATAACTGTAGTTTTACAAGTTGCTCAACATGTGATTTTTTCATTAGTTTTCAGAGTCATTACCGTCGGTAGAAGCACCCAGTTTAGAATCGATAAGAAGTACGACCAGTGTACCTACTGCAAACAACAAAGAAATCCTTCAGCAACTCAAGGAAAAGTTTCTGGAAACTCATGATAATAATGAGAAGTGACGCATTCTCACGATTTTATCTAGAAGCTGGTCAGCATATAAAATAATGAAGGAATTCGATGTTTCTCAATTTATGGCGGATTGGGCCAAAACACTACAGGTGGTCAATGGCGTAATGACGACACCAGGAAGAAAGCTGGGCAGGCCGTCTTTAGCCGAAGAAACTTTATCACTTGTGCATGATTTCTATACCAGTGTCGTCATTGATAATAAGCCGTGACTTTCTGGGAAAACGCGACTATGTTATTTAAAAAAAAACCGTTGATGATAAGGTTTAAAGGGCGAACACGAAATTACTGCGACACATTCAACAGGGCATAACTTTTTTACCATTGGGTAAAAATCAACCAAATTTTGCACACTTTCTCATTAATGTGTATTGTTAACATGCTGTCAAACTCGAAGTCGTGTTTTTCGATTCAACGAAAATGGAGGTGAACCAACGCGAGTCGAGAGAACAAATTCTTTCCAAACACCTGGAATTTCCTGACCTGTCGCACCGGCAGTTGGGAAAAATGTTGAACATTCACCATTCAACCGTCTCCAGAGTGTTGAAGCGGTTCCAGGAGCGGTTGACGTTGGACCACGGCAAAGGAGCTGGAAGAAAACCGGGACCGGAGAACAAAAAGATGGAGGGAAAGGAGAAGCGGATGATTAAAGCAAATCCCAACGTCTCAAGCCGTGATTTGGCTAAAGAGATCGGCATGTCGCAGAGCTACGTCCAGAATGCAAAGAAGAGAGCTGGACTACATACATACAAGGTACAGAACTTCCCAAACCGCGATGAGCGGCAACAATCGACGGCTAAAACTCGGGCACGGAAGCTCTACGAGAAGATGCTGACAAAATATGGCTGCTGTGTGATGGACGACGAAACGTATATAAAAGCCGATTTTAAGCAAATTCCGGGGTTGGAGTTTTTCACCGGCAAGAGCAAGTTCTATGTGGACGACAAATTTAAGAAGAAGAAAATGTCGAAGTTCGCCTCCAAATATCTCATTTGGCAGGCCATCTGCTCTTGCGGACTGAGGAGTGAGCCTTTCGTGACAAAGGGCACAGTAAATGGCGAGATCTACAAATCTGAGTGCCTCGAGAAGCGCCTTTTGCCGTTCTTGCAGCAGCACGACGAAGCTCCGCTATTTTGGCCAGATTTGGCATCATGCCACTATTCTAAAAGTGTCCTGGAGTGGTATGAGGCCAATTCTGTCCATTTTGTTCCAAAGGACATGAATCCGCCAAACTGTCCGGAGCTGCGCCCGGTGGAGCAGTACTGGGCAATGATGAAGCGGGAACTTCGGAAGAGCAAGAAAACAGTCAAAGACGAGAAGGACATGTTAAGAAAATGGAAAAAAAACTGAGAAACTGGTACCGGATGACACTGTAAAGACTTTGATGGAGGGCATCAAGCGAAAATGCGTTCAATTTTACACTCAAAGCTCCATCGATTAACTTTTCTTTTGATTTTTGAAGTAAATATATGTATAAAACTACCCTAAAATTTTGGTTTGATTCTAAACATTATAAGAAAATTGGCATGACATTTTCGGTGTCGCAATAATTTCGTGTTCGCCCTTTATATACCACGAAGATTAGTATTGTGTAAACTGTGAAACTGTGGGAGCTTCTTAAGCGTGTTTTATGCCTATAATAATAAAAATATTTAGAAACCTCAATCAATAACATAATTGATTGAAAACCATGAGATTATCTTATCAAAGTCCAAATTGAAATCGATATGGGGTATCGTATTGTCCGTGAAAGATGGATTTCCTAAGTTTAATTTCTTAATACTCAATTTGATACCCTATGCCTTTTTAAAAATTCTACGAATCCCTGTGACAGTTTATGATACCCACCAGCAATCTACAAATTGAAATAAGTATAGATAATATGACTATGTTACAGTCACCATCAATCAATGAAGACACGTGATAGTTTAGTCGCATATGGGTATTGTAGATGTATGATATGTACTACCACCCATTGTAGCACGGAAACTAAGTCCGACAGCAATGGGCTCTCCTCTCTGTTATACTTGATCAAGCTTTAATAACCACTGATTATCCTAATCATGCCGTTGTATGAAGGGCCAAAACAGGGGTTGGGTGGATCGATATGCAACATCACTTATACGTATCCACAGGGATATAAAGAACCTCATTCCAACAACAAGATTGAACAATTGGTCAAAAGAGCAAGCTATCTAACAAGAGGATGCCCCAATGGGCGGGGAGAAGAGCCCGCCCTCTATTCACAAACTGTTAGCAATGGGGAGTTGGCATTCCCACTCTCCCCATCCAGAGTGCTTCAATCGGGTGCCCTGATGGTCCCTCCCATTCCCAAGAAATATTTATATAATGGTGTATTGCGCAAAAACCCAAAAAAAATTTCTCGAAAACGAAAAAACATTCTACTCTTTTTTTTTAAATATATTGTGTAAAACAATCTAAATTTTTAAGAAAAATTATAAAATCATATAGCGCCCTCTAGTCAAAAAGCATGAAAATTACAAAATACAAATACAATCAATGTTTTACAATACAAAATTCCAATTTTTCAATGCCATCATATTTTTCTTTTAGAGTTTCTTTAATTATCTTTCATTTTGTGTTTTAACATTTGAAATCGGTTCAGTGATTCAAAAGTAATGATTTCTTGTAAAAAGTCATTTCAGGGAAATCTAAAAAAAGTGATTTTTGAAACCGCCCTAACATGGAAATGGTCAACATAATGCAAAAATAAAATAAAATAAGTGTCTAATATTTTGTGATAAGGAACAACACTACCAATTTTAACGAAATTCTGAGACCCACTGTATCGGTATTATATGGAATGGCTGATATACAGTGCAGGTCTTTACTAGACAATATTATGCAAGCATTTGAAGTATTTCCGAATCTTGGCGCTCGTAAAAATGCACTTTGTCCACATTACGAGATAACACACGAAAAAGGATCCACAAGTATTCGTTGGTAGAAATTTGTCAAAATTTATGTAATTTTGAAATATTTCTATTCATGCGTTGTGTTTACAATTGTCAAATTCAATAACATATTTAATAGTGCTGGCAACAACTATTTGATGAGACTACAGAATTCCTATTTTCACGTTCCTTTGTCCAATTCATCCCCCATAAAATGTCATCCCTTTAACCTCGGGTAAACCACAAGTAAACGGTCCCAGACCTACTAAACGTAGTATTAAGTTACTTATTCTATATAAAAAAGAATTAAATATCGGAACGGTAAAACTAATTTTTTTTTTGTTTCAGAAATTTAACTTTTATTTGTGAGAAATAGTCGATTTAAATGTTTGTTAACAAAAGCACATTCGCCCATTTCGCAAATTTCTTCATTGTTACACCAATTGTTCGGCATCCCAAAACTGCTTTAAAACATTTCTGAAGAAATTTGCAATGTTTGTTTACAAAAGCAGATTCACCCATATCAAAAATTTCTCCGGATTTAAGATATGAAATTCTTCTCCTTGGACGCCCCATCAAGCAGCGTGGTGATCAAGTGTAGGACCTTAAAGTTAGTCTATGGTTTAACCGTACCGGTTACAGTTGGGATGATAACCCGAATTGGTGGTTAGGTGCTTCGTATGGTAATTGTTTATACGGGTAGACATTTAGGACATTTTGACCCAAGAGACTGGCTTCATCCACCACCAATTGCATACGATTTCTTCTAGGCCTCTATGTGTGTACAACACTGCAAAATGTGCAAATGTCGAAAACACTATGGCCATAGACTAACTCTAAGACCAGTAGGTCCCGAACAAATACGATTTTTTTCTTGGCTCAGTCAGTACTAGCACATCGGTCCTAAGCTCGGTCCCAAGCTTAATAATACGCCCCTAATAATGAACTCACACGAACACACTCTCAAATATTCTGTCAAATAACACAGCAAATCGAAACAAAGGCGCAAATATGTATAGCAAGGTGCTGGCTACAAGGTGTACTTCGGACCAAGGGGTTCTACAACAGTGAATCAATTTCAAATCGCTAGTTGCATATTGATTGTTGCTATGGCTTCGACATACGATATTTTTCGCAACCGCCGATTTCGAACAACTCTCTTTTCCAGTTATTTTGGAGGCCTTGAAAGGGGCCGTTTTGGGGTCAGGGGAACAACTAGTGCAGCCACCTCACTTCGTCATGAAGCTGAAGCTTAAAGCTTGAGCAACTCACGTATATAATTTGCAGCCATATGCTGAAACATTTTACTTACACTTCCTCCAATTAATTTGTTTCTTATCGAATGGTATGGACTCTATCCATCGCACTAGAACGCAAGAAACACTTTTAAACACTGATTGGAATTCGAAGATAATATTACCAACGAACTTCACACTTCACATGCCATCAAACAGAAATTATCACATGCCATCAAACAGTGGACTGTGATTGCAAATAAGCACACATCAAACGACCCTTAATAATTTGCAATACTGAATCATATTATGTAGCATTTATAATGTATCGAATAATAAATATGATATAGTCTCATGTTTGGTTGAATTTTGAGTTTCGTTTGTGTGAAAGCATCCCCCCTTCCAGAGGGGGGGGGGGATCTCGAACCACAGTAGAAACATTTTTTGCCTTCAAAAACTTCCACATGCCAAATTTGGTTCCATTTGCTTAGTTAGTTCTCGAGTTATGCAAAAAATCCAGTTTCATTTGTATGGGAGCCCCCCATTCTAGAAGAGGGAGGGGTCTCGAACTACCAAATAATCATTTCTTGTCTTCAAAAACTTCCACATGTCAAATTTTATTCCTTTTACTTGATTAGTTCTCGAGTTATCAGAGGTTCCCCCTTCTAAAGGTGGGAGGGGTCTCAATCTACCATAGAAACATTTCTTGCCTTCAAGTACTTCCACATGTCAAATTTGGTTCCATTTACTTGATTATTTCTTGAGTTATTCGAAGTTCCTGTTTCATTTGTATGGGAGCCCCCCCTTTTTAAAGGTGGGAGGGGTCTCAAATTGCCATAGAAACCTTTCTTGCCTTCAAAAACTTGCACTTGCCAAATTTGGTTCTATTAACTTGACTAGTTCTTGAATTATGCCGAAATTTGTGTTTCATTTGTACACTGATAGGCAAAATAAAGTGCCCACCTCATCGTTTTTTCAATTTCTCTCATTTACTTGGTTCAAATTAAAGTAAACACACTGTATTTTTTTTATTATCTTAATTTTTATATTCTTTTTATGTTTCACTTATGGAATACTGAAAAAAGGGAGTTTTACTCAAAGAAAAAAAAATCAATTTGTGTTGAAAAAAAAAAACAGTGACAAAATAAAGTGCCCACTTCATTTAGGCTACAGAAAACATAAATTAAAGTAAAATAAAAGCATTTCAATAACTGATGTGTCCTCCTTTGGCCTTCAGGACCTCCTGCAGGCGCTTCGACATGCTCTCGACCAGGTTCTTTAGGTGCTGTGGATCTAGCTCTTCCCAGGCGCGCTCCAGGGCTTCAAAATAGTTATTTTTATTGGTAACACCAGTTTTGTCAACCCTGGCATCGAGAATCGCCCACAAATTCTCGATGGGATTGAGGTCCGGGCTTTGTGGAGGCCATTCCAGCGGTTTGATCCGACAAGACCGGAAGGAAGACTTGGTCTTCTTGGCAGTATGCTTCGGGTCGTTGTCCTGCTGGAATACGAACTTCTCTTCAAGGCCCGTCTGGATCAGCGAAACCTCCAGATTTTCTCGCAGGATGTTGATGTAAGAATCTGCCGTCATTATCCCGTCGATTTTCACAATGCTTCCCACTCCACCCCACGAAAAACACCCCCAGACCATCACATTTCCTCCTCCATGCTTCATCGTGCCTTGGATGTGGCGCTCCTGAAGCTCCTCTCCCGATCTGCACCAAACACGAACCCGCCGCTTTCGGTTAAACAGCTCGAATTTTGATTCGTCCGTCCAGAGAACCGTTTTCCAGAACTCTAGGGGCTTATCAGCATGCTCCTTAGCAAACTTAAGCCGTTTGGCTTTGTTTGCCTTGCTGATAAATGGGCGCTTCCAGGCAAGTTTGCTATTCAACCCCTGTGCTACGAGACGGCGACGAACAGTTCGACCGGAAACTGATAACTGAAGGGTTTCCTGGATCTCGCGGACAGTTACCTTCGGGTTCTTCTTGACTTCGCGCATGATCTTGGTGTCCGTTCTCGCATCCGTTTTCCGCTTCCTGCCTCTGCCAGGGCGATCCACCACTGATCCAAACGTTTTAAGCTTCAGAAGAATTTTGCCAACCGCTGCCTTACTGATACTGTACTTCTTAGCGACAGCCCGGTGCGATTCACCGTTTTGCACATCACGAACGACCAATTTTCGGATACACAAGGGAATTGCTTTCGAAAGCACTGCGTTCTCCATTTTTTTTTCAATTGAATCAAATGCGATCACGTATACAAATGCACCAGGTTGAGCCGTTTGCTTCAAAACATGTCAAAATATCAAAACATAAACAATCGAGGGGTCTTCCAATGGAAACTTATCGAAAACATATCGATTTTTTAAGTGGGCACTTTATTTTGTCACTGTTTTTTTTTTTTCAACACAAATTGATTTTTTTTTCTTTAAGTAAAACTCCTTTTTTTTCAGTATTCCATAAGTGAAACTTAAAAAGAATATAAAAAATAAAATAAGAAAAAAAAACTACACTGTGTTTACTTTAATTTGAACCAAGTAAATGAGAGAAATTGAAAAAATGATGAGGTGGGCACTTTATTTTGCCTATCAGTGTATGAGAGACCCCCCCCCCCCCCATTCCATAGGGGGGGGATCTTAAACCATCACAAGAAGCTTGCCCGGTCCCAAAAGCCCCTGCCTACAAATTTTCACGCCAGTCGGTTAAGTAGTTTCTATGTCTATAAGGGTCAGTTCGATAGAAATTAATTTTTATATTTATAAGAATGTCAATAGTATTTTATTTGAAATTGATAGTCTTAATAATGGAATTGATGAGTAGACAGATTTGCAATCAATCGGTGCAAAAATTTTTAAAAAAGGTGGTGAAAAAACCCAGTTTTTATCTTTTTAAACATAAACATATTTTGTGGCGCTCCAAATATTTGTGCTCGCACCGTGTTCCCCTATTTTGAAAAAAAAAACGTCGTCCTACGTAAAAAAAAAACAAAAAAAAAAAAAGGATTAACCCAATGACGTTTATACTAGGTCCAGGCCACCAGGCAGTTTACTTGTGTTGGAAGCAAAAATATAGTAAACATTGCTGGGCAAGCGAACGCCGACGTCAAACTACCATAACATTCGATACTGTGAACTGATAGTTTGACATCATCATAAACAGCTGTGCCGTGTAAAAAGATAAACATTGTGAGGAAACACAAATACCACTATACATTTCCACATCTCACGAATACCGTTAAGCCTGGTGGCCCGGACCTTGTATAAACGTCATTGATTCGAACCGAGGCAGACAACGACAGCGTTACTTCCTACAGTAACCACTCAGCGATATTAACATGTTGTGGATACATGAACAAGGACGCTTCGGTTGCTTCGATTATCGAGGCACTACGCGGTACAGCGATGATTTTATTTTCGAGCCACCAATCACTCGCACACACTAGCATGGCTTCGCAAATCTCATAAAATGTTTTGTCGATCAAGATGGGCAAAATTGCCTTTTCAGAATCATGCAGCTTTCTCGAGACATTTGCTTTGCCACCTTTTCAACGTTTGGGTGTAGACATTAGAACACTTGGGATAGAAAGTATTGAACTTTCATATATAACGCCTGGCCGTCTTACCCCTCCCCCCCCTCTTTTTTTTTTTTTTTTCCCCTAGGTGGGGTTTCTATACACCCCGGTTTTTCTGTGCGCCCCTTTTCTGTGTGGTGCGGTGAAAGAAAACCTATATTGAATCAATTTTCCTAGAAAGAAAAACATCCAGTACCAGGTGCTATTATTCAAGCAAAGATAGGGAGGAGAAGAGTGTGAGGTTATGTAAACAGCAGTTTATGCTGGTTTTAAGTTGATAGTTTTTGCCATGATGATGACGATGGCGATATGGAAACAATGTAAAATAACAAACCATGTGCTTTTCAGGTCATGTTTTTGCAAATATGCTTCTGTAGCGATGGGTGGCATGTGCCATCAGGGTGGGTAATTAGAAGAAATAACCGGCTTTCGTTTGTTGGTTCATCTACAAATTTGCAATTGATGGTTACTGGATGCACAGTAGGATTGTTTTTCGCTCTTGGTAATTAAAGCGTGGACTTGTACATTTCTCAGCCCTCTAGTAATAGGTAGATTTGTTTTGACAGAAATGTACAAATACTTGAATGACTCAAAAAAAATCTACGGCATTTTACAAAACTTCAACGAACATGAAATTTTGCACTCCACACTCTTCAGAAAGTAGGTGGGCTTAGCTGTAACTCAGATGATTTAAGGCGATATTGATTGTACGTTGCCGGCATGCGGAAAATCACTGTGGAAGCGTTCAAGCTTCGGTTTTATGGGCCCTGCTTTTGAATCGAAGATAAAACTGTGCCAACTTGCGGCACTCATCTGTCAGCGAACGATGATTTAAGCCACCTTAAAACAAATTTATGCCCATTGCGGTTTTTTTTTGAGTCAACCGAAGGTGAAGGACCGGATTTGATTTTCCGCGAACTCTCGAACGTCTACAACATCTTGCGAAACGAGAAAGCTCGCCGCCAAAAGGGCCCAATTTGCACGGACCGAAGATGATGCCGTTGCAAATCGAAATGAAGCTCGCATCGCGCCTTCGCATGGCTTAATCGCTTTTATAATGAAATTTTATTGAAAAAAAAAAAAAACGTTACCACTCAATCTGCGGTGATTCGCACGCTCGCTAATCGCACTCCACCGCAGACCTTGAAGTGTGACGAAAACCTCCACTGCGTGGTCACCTCACGGACGGAGATCGTGGGGAGTGGAAAACTTTCGCCCCGCACAGGAGCATCGGATTACTTATTCCATGGGGGGTTTATAGGCTTCAGCTACTGAACGAGGAGAATGCTAAAAAGTCCGCAAGTCCAGTGGATCTATGATCCCCGATAACACCTTCCTCTATCCGTGTTTGTGAGAGAAAGAGAGACGGAACGTGAAATAGAAGAGCTTTCTCACGGTTCACATCGAGTACGTGGGCTGCGTGTGCCACAATGAAACGAATTTTGATAGATGCAATTACCGCATGACAACGAGGCGGTAAGTGATGGGTCTGAGATGTATCTCCTTTTTGCATAGAGGCACTTATTTATCGATCCCATCCGTTGTCGTCTCCGCGTGAAGAAGAATGAAAACCCTGAAGGTGAAATTAGCTGATTGAGGTGATGTTCTACTTTGGAAAAAAAAAAAAGGCACAGCACAGGGCATACAAGGGCACGACAGAGTTAGAGTGCGCAATTAGCTGTTAATTTGAAACTGCTGATAGGAGAGCAGGAAAGCGATGAAAACATTTCCGGGATTTTTTGCATTTGATGAGTTGGTGAAACCATGTGAATTAAGGTGGCTGGCGAGACTGGCGTATACGAGTGTCAATTTTGACATGAAATTGAATCTACATAGAGGTGAAACTACTTATCAACAGAGTGAAAAAATCCCAATTCCTGGCTTTCTCAAGGCAGAAGAAGGAGTTGATTTCCACACAGTGCGCCAGTTTTCACACAGTCCATTCACGTTGGTGACGAGAAGCACTAACACGTAGGTTTGTATTGATATCAAAATTTGATTTTGAATAAATCCTTACGTGATGATGTTTCAAAGCTTTGAAACATGACGCCGAAATTAACAAATTTCGAAAGGAAGCAGCGCACTCGCGCTTCGGCAGAAAGTGAAAATCATTCAAGAGTTCGAGGGCAATGCGATGACAAAGACGGACGTAGCTAAGAAGTATAACATTCATCGCAAAACTGTAAGGAAAATCCAAAACAATGTAGAATCAATACTTCGAGCTGCTACAAGCCGGAGTTGTCACGAAGCAAGGACTTCAAGCATGTTTCAACAGGCGCGCACAGGAGGCCTGGAGGACTGCTAACTCTTGTGGTTCCTCAAGCAACGGCGGCTGAATAAAACCGTTTCCACGACGATGATGATCATGAAGGCCAAATCATTTGCTGCCCGTTGTGGTGTACCCGGCGCATTTAGAATCGGCCGTCACTGGGCCCATAATTTCAAGGTGAGGTACGGCATCCGAAAACTAAAGATTTCTTGTCGAGTGACTCAGGGAGTATTACGGGTTTCCTTGATGACTTTCACAAGGAAATCCTACGCAGGGGACTAATTTTTTTTTTAAATGCTCGCTGCCGAAACACTTGTTGGCCCTAGTGAGAAAAATGCACCAGATCGCAAGGTTAACAAAGCACGTATAACAAGCTGTCGATGATGGTGTTTAAAAAATCACGCAATCCGAGGTGGGTAAGGTACCGGTCACATATTACTCCTCAAAAAAAATGCCTAGATGTAGCGCGATATTTTTCAACTTCGGTTCCATGATGATTTGTTATATCGGTAGGTAAATATGCGGCTGAAAAATCGCATTTCACTCAAAGCATTCCACTCAAAGCTATTCTGTTGCTGGACAATTGCTCTGCACACCATCTAAATGATGAACTGAAAAGTGATGACGGTTTGATCACTATCTACTTTTTGCCATGTCACACACACAATTCATCTCTGTTAAAAGTTGGGGAACGTAAACAAAGATTTCGTGTAAAATTATGTCTCCGGAAACTGACACATACGCAATTCGACGAAAGATGTGTTTGATTGAATTTATTTTCACATCTCTTTCAACTCATTCTTATGTGCATAAGGACGCTTACATGTGTCGATCTCAGGGGACAGAAATTTACATGATATTTTGGTAGTGTGCAGCCTATGGATCAAAGGTCATCCAAACCGGCAAGCATCGATATCGTGAAAAGGGTTTGCTTCCATGACGTGGTGACGAAAACCTCATCGATCAATACTTGAGACAAATTTCGTTGAAAGATGTACAGTATGGAAAAAAAAAGTTTATCCACCCCCCTTACCAATATACATTTTTTTTGTTTTTCTGGTTCCTCTATAATTTATCAATTTTTGTTTATTTATCACATTTGCAACGTTTGTATCTTTTCTTGAGTTTTTAAGTGATGAATTATGAAAAAGGGAAAAAAATTACGCAAAAAAAGTTGATCCATCCCCAAACGGATACTACGATTTAATTGTGTTTTACAGAGCTTTAGTGTGTATTCTGCCAGTTCCTCGAATGTTAACATTTTGTCTAGCATTCAGTGCTCTTGAAGTTTTCGTGCTAAAAATTTCAGTTTCGTGTTCAAAATTACAAGTTTTTTGTTGAAAAATGCCCAAAAAAACCACAAATTTCGATCAGCATCCGAAATTTGATTATTGAATATCACAAAACTGGCAAAAGCTACCGTGATATTGCCAGCTTCACTCGGATCCTTAGCAACCGACTGTTTACCCATTTATATCTTTGCTAATATTGAGCGGCAATGCATTGGTTGACAATATTAGCGCGACGTTAGGAACAGTTATTAGCAGATTGTTGAAATCAATTATATTATTGAGAAAAAAATTCAGGCGCAACTGGCAAAAGACTGCAAAATTAGTGTCGGATAACACCGTTTAAAAACTAACGGAAAGTGGCAAACGAAAGGTACGAGCATTTGGATACAACACAACCTATACAAAACTATACAAAATAAGTTGTATATTTGTATATTGATAAACTATTCAATAAAAAATTTTACTGTTGATTTACTCATATGTTTCTTTTAATTTATTGATTACTTTTTGCTGTGTGCATTCTTTATGTCTGCAAAGATAGAATTTGCTAAGACCGGAACAATATGAGTGTCGTTGACTTGTCATCAATTCAGAGTGACACTTTGTACGAATTTGAGTAATCCAAAATTGCCAGCCCATTTGTTGAAGATTTTGATATATTGAGTAGAAGTTATATTTTTTAATCAATTGAAAATGGAAGCAAAAGAAAGAAGTCACTATTTTGGATATCACTGGGGGGAAGGTTTGGAAATGAAGGACAGAAAGGAAAAAAAAGGGTATTTATAAAATGTGTCAGATTGTTGGTTCCGGGGGGGGGGATTAGTTCGGTGGTTGGTTGGTTTTTGTTTAAAATTTGATTAGGGTGGGGGGGAAAAAAAAAAAAAGAGGGAGAGGGGGGAGGGTATAGGGGGGGGGGGCATCTGGGGTAGAGAGAAAAGAAGAGGGGGGAGAAAAAAAAAAAAAAAGCGTGGGGGGGGGGGGGAGGGAAAAACAAAGGGAAAAGAAAGAAGGGGTGGGGAGAGCGCCGGTCGCTCTTTTTTCTCCCCCTGTGTTGTTCTCTGTCTTTTGGGCGGGGTAAGGTGCTTCATATTTTTTCTTTTTTTTTTGTGCTCGCGCAATGTGACCGGAAAGCCGTGGGGGGTATCTGCTTCTGATAAATTTCGTCATAGATCGTTACTCCGCGTATTGGGAGAATACAACAAACAACAATCAAAGTGCAGTTATTTTGGAATATTCAACCTCAATGATTACGTATTCAATGATCTAACCATGTTAACGTGAAATGAGAATTTCTTATCAATTTAGTATAATTCTTTGCTCGGGAAAAGCTCTCAAATAAATACAGAACTTATTGCTACTTGTCCAACTTACGTTAACAATTACTCTATATAGTGATGCATTACCTGAAATGAAAGAAGAAAACAAACATACAATGATTAGTTACTAGTAGAAGTAAACGTTAACAAATCACACACATTTGATTATGACTTGGGAGGAAAACAGATCAACAGAGTATGCCTAAACGTATTTTTTGAAACGGCACATTATAGTGGGCTGGTGTTCATCATGCTGTAGTGTAGAATAATGTTGCTCACCAAAAAACCAGTTTCATATAGGAGAAATGTTGGCTTCGGCAATGTAGCCTTTTTCGGAAATCGATTTTCAAACCTTTAATTCTATGTATTCTGCCATTAAACTAGAGCATTAAATATGTTCATGTGATACTTGGTTATTCCGTGAAACTTAAAATGTTTTAAATAGATTTTTTTTCAGTGCAGGAGACAGTTTAGAAATTTTTCAAAATTTGTATTCAAGAATGTAATTGTTTTTGTGCTAGACGAATTTCACGCCAACTCGTCTTCGTGATTGGCAGCACCCTCTCAGAATCCAATAAAACATTGTAAGTGTGTAGACTATGTCTTTTTAAGCAACTATGCATACTTTGCTTTTTCAAAATTTATCTAGACTCCCACTTGAAAAGGTCTTAAGTTTTTTGGTAGTTTTTTTTTTTTAAATCAACAAACTAAAAAAGGACAAGACTTACAAAAAAGTGATGCATGGGTGACTTCTAGAAATCATTTCAACTTTTATGACAAAAATTGTAAGAATTGTAAAATCGATTCTTACACACTAAAATAAATGTTTTAAAATTTAAAGTCAATTTGCAAAAAACGGCTATCTTAGAATTGGACGATTTTTTTTTCTTAATAAAGGTAATATAATTTTCAAAAAGTTCCCCATACATTGCAAGATGGGCACTTTTAAGGAAAAAAAGTTTTTCTAACAAAAACTTTTTCATGTCCTATTTTTACCGTGTATCACGCAAACTCGTCTAGTTCAACACTCCTATAGAATCCAATAAAATTTAGCAGTCATAAAGAATTAATGTATTGAACATCTTTGCAAAAAACAATAATCATCTAGACTAACATTTGAAAAGGGTCAAACACATTATAATTCGCTTTACATCAGTAAAACAGAACCAAACATGTACGTTTAAGTAAAAGTCATTCATCTGCTTGTACAGATATTTATATTTTTAGGGGCGATGCAAATGTGGCTTCGTATATCTTTGGGGCGGGAGAGGAAGGTAAAGATTTGTTACAGTACGTGTAAAAGGTATGGGAAAAATTGTGATAGAGGGGGCTGATAAATCTAAAACAATAGCGGACGTCATATTTGAATCGTCTTTAAATGGATATGCAGCAAGTCTTATCAAATTATAAAATTCTTATCCACTAAACACGATTCAAATATGACGTTAAATGAATTTTCGAAATACTGTTTATGTCAATGAAAACTCATAGGTTTTTGCTTGATAAGGTTTTAATTTTATTCATTTTTGACATGTACATAAAGGGTGTATTCGATAAAAATGGCACACACATATATACTCATCAAAATTAAACTGATTATCGGATTTTCTTGAAATTTTCAGGGAATGAAGAACTACTAATGAGTTTTGATTTACAACATTTGTTTTATTCAATTTCGTCTCCCATCCCGAATGCCCGCACCTTCCTTTTCACTCCACCCATCAAATTTTGTACAACCGATTTTCCCAGTGTTTTTGTTGTTTTTACCCAAATTTTCTTCAATTCTAACTCGTGTTTTTATAGTTTTGCGATGTTTGCGAAGTTCCGTTTTCATAATTGCCCAGAATTTTTCAATTGGACGAAGTTCCGGTGAATTTGGTGGGTTCATATCCTTTGGCAAAAAATTGACTCCGTTGGCTCGGTACCACTCCAATACGTTTCGAGCGTAGTGGCAGGATGCTAGATCAGGCCAAAACAGAGTTGATCCTTTGTGCTTCTTAATGAATGGCAAGAGACGCTTCTTAAGGCACTCTTCCGTGTAAATCGCACCGTTTATTGTTCCGGAAGTGATGAAGCGAGCACTTATTTCACCACATCCGCAAATCGCCTGCCAGATTAGAAACTTCTTTGCAAATTTAGATAGTTTCTTCTTTCGAACATTCTGCGGAACATCGAATTTCGACTTGGCAACGAAATATTCTTGCCCAGGAAGTTGACGGAAGTCGGCCTTGACGTATGTTTCGTCATCCATCACGATACAACCGGCTTTGGTGAGCAGCTTCGTGTAAAGTTTCCGGGCGCGGGTTTTCGCAGTGATGTTTTGTTTTTCATTCCGGTTTGGGGCTTTTTGCACTTTGTAAACATGTAACCTAGCACGCTTCATGGTTTTCTGCACAAATCCGACTGACACCTTAGACTTTTTAGCGACATCTCGAATTGCCATGAATTGTTGTACGACTTTCCTGGCCATTTTACTGTCCATTGGACCACTTTTACGACCACTCCCTTCCTTCCTTTGGACACTCAGACGCTCCTTGAAGGTTCTTATTACACGAGACACAGTTGTATTTGCAATTCCAAGCCTTTTAGCAATCCACCGGTGGGATGCCCCAGGATTTTGATTGTGAGTGCACAAAATTTTCTCACGGACAATTTCTTGTTTCGACGACATGACTGGAACTACTGAATGTATAACTATGAAACATGGCAGATGTAAATAATACACTATGGATAAGATCTTCTCAAATTTCTAGGTTTTTTACTCATACGATTCAAAAGTTACAGAAGATTTTCTGTGTGCTATTTTTATCGAATACACCCTTTATTCAAGTACTAGTAATTCACATAGCTTCATATATTTAATTTATAAATCTTTCACAAACAAAGCCTGGGGTTGGGGTTTTGTTTTTTGGGGGGTTTATAACTCCTCAATTTTTTTTGGTTTTTTTGTTTTTTGTTGGGGGGGTGGGGGGGAGAAATTTTTTTTTTTTTTTTTTTTTTTTTGTTGTTTAATTGCCCGGTTTTATAGTTGTGGGGGGGTTTTGGTTGTTGTTTCATATTGAAGGCTTGCTCTCTTTGCCATTCGCTTGAGAGTACTACCAATAGCATCACATGGAACTTTCACATGAGACGTTGCAAAGAAGTGCCATTCTGCTTCCCTACCATACTTGGACTTGAAATTGCACAAGCTGGCAATGTTCCCTTTGTTCTTATAATGGGCCGCTGCTCCATCTGACGTGAAAATAATTTTTGAACAATGTATTGAATTTTGTTTAATGAAATCTTGCAATTTTGATATAAACAACTGAACTGCTATTGAGTCATGGATCAATACTTCAGATATTATGAAAAAGCTTTTGTTTTCCAACTTATTGTCCTTTTTGTAATATACTTCAAAGGTTTGGTAATAAACAGGATCAACCACCTGATTTAATTGTATTATCACTAAAATTTAAAATTATGAATAATTTAAATATAAGCCCTTTCCAAATGGTAGCCTTGATTTTTCCAACATTCAAAGACTCTTAAAAAAATCAAATAGTCATTATAATTAAATTCAATTTGCTTCTGTGAGGTTTTAGGACTAAATTCTAAAACGAGATGGCGCGATACACGGTAAAAATTGGACATGAAAAATTTGTTATTAGAAAAACTTGTTTTCCTTAAAAGTGCCCATTTCGCGATGCATGATGAACTTTTAGACAATTATATTGCCTCTATTAAAAAAAAATTCGTCCAATTCTAAGATAGCCATTTTTTGCAAATATACTTTTTATTTCAAAATATATTTTTTAACGTGCAAAAATCAATTTTTCATAAAATTTCAGACGATTTTCTGAAAGTCACTCATGCATCACTTTTTTGTAAGTCTTGTCCTTATTGAGTTATGTTGATATGAAAAAATTATTGTTAGAAAAACTTTTTTTCCTGAAAATTTCCCATCTTGCAATGTATGGCGAACTTTTAGACAATTATATTACCTTTAATAAAAATAAATTTCGTTCTATTCTAAGATAGCCATTTTTGCAAATTGACTTTAAATTTTAAAATATTTTTTTTAGCATGTAACAATCGATGTTGCAATTTTTACATTTATTTTCATAAAAGTTCAGACGATTTTCTAAAAGTCACTCATACATCACTTTTTTGTAAGTCTTGTGCTTTATGAGTTATGTTGATTTAAAAAAAACTATCAAAAAACTTAAGCCCTTTTCAAATGGTAGTCTAGATAACTTTTTATAAAACAAAGTATGCAAAGTTGCTTGAAAAGACATAGTCTACACACCCACAAAGTTTCATTGGATTCTGAGAGGGTGCTGCCAAACACTGGATGAGTTGGTGTGAAATTCGTCGATAGTCACTCACACAACACTTTTTTTCAGGTTTTGTCATTTTCCGATTACATCCATTTGAAAAAAGAAAATCGGTTGAATAAAGTTTGCCTCTTTTCAAAAGACAGTCTAGATAAATTAGAGATAAAAAAAACTAAATGATTTTTTGTTAATTTCACAAAAAATCATTTAGTTTTTTTTATTCCTTTAAGTCTACATTTTCAAAAAGTTGCATTGAATTCTGATCGGGTGCTGACAATTCCGAATACGGTTTAGCGCGAGATGCGTCATAATTTGCTATTTTATAAATTTGATAAAGGGTTTTTTTGGCTACCTAAATTTGATAAAGGGTTTTTTTGGCTAGCTATTTGATTTTTATATACAAATCAAAATATACAAATATGCAATCTATATACAACTATGAGAACGAAGAAATTGCGTTAACAGAACTTTCTTGAAAACTTTTAGAGCTTTCCGGAGAAATATTTTGCATTCCTGTTCAACAGGTTGTAAATTTTCTAAAACAGGGTTTGCCTTAGAACTAAATAAAATTAGTGACAGTGTTACTGGAAAACCTATTCGGATCCGAAAGTTTTTCCAGTATTCATGGTCGTTCACAAGTCATAAAGGTGAAAATATAAAAGGAATAAATTTGAATATTTACGTTGCATAAAAAATTGTATGCAACTCGTTACAAAACTCGATTGTTTTAACACTCATCATATCTAACTATGATTCATGCTGAAAACTTTCTTGTTGAAAATTGTTAGATTAACTACTATTATAATATTTGGATAAGCTATCGACTTTAACAAGACCATCAAGATTGCTAAGAAGTTAAGTGACATTTCTCTGTAATACCTTTTACCTAAAATTCCATGAAACAATTAATTTAACAGCCCTGTTAAATATCTTAACTATAATTCATTTTTTATCAACTAAGTTCATGCCGTTTCAACATTTGCCTCGCCCATATCCGGTTCTTAATCCAATCCAGCTTATGCAACTACAGCAACCTAAAAAAATCACAACACCCTCCTAAAAGTGCTACCACCTTTTCCGATTGCGTCATTCCGGTGAGATAAGAAGCAAAACAATCACTCCACCCTCTCAAAACTCAATAATGCAGTTAATGTCCCAGCCAGCATGTAAAACACGGCCAAGTCTCCCCATCAATTTCCATCGACCCTACCGCAAAACGTCGCCGTCGTCACTTCACGACTCTCCAGCAGCTCCTGCAACGAAAAGCAACCTCAGCAACATTACGAAACGTTGTTGTTTGGCTGGGCCGGGAAAATGTATGTGAATTTGAAACAATAAATTTAATTATCGGCCATTTTTCGCTTTTTGTTTATGTTTTTCTTCTTTCTCTGTCTCTCTGTGTGCCGCCCCCCTCCGGCACCCATGCAGTCAGTGTCAGTGGGTCCAAAACGAAAGGCACACTTCTGCTGTTCCACTCACTCAGTTACCGATTTTAGACGCTTTCGGGGGTGTTTTCATGCGTGGCATCGTCGTCCATCACCTACGGTGGGCATCGCGAACCAACTCTCTGAGTCTGAAACAACTCCTTCATTGCATACAATAGTTGCACACATTTACACTCGGGGCTCTACACTTCACGCAACATTGACAGGCGGAAAATTCGAAACAAATGGATAATAGAAGCAGGAGAAGATGGTCGGTCGATGGCAAGAAGACATATGGAAGGAACGGCGAAATTGACAAACCGGAAACATAAAATCCTACCATATTCACTACTGTTGGCTGGCATGCCTCCATGGTCGTGGTCTTGGCGTGGCGCATTTAGTGCACTCGTTCGCGTGTTTTTGTTTTTTTTTTTTTGCTGAGCTTCTACAAGTTTTCGCTTGTTCAGCGATCGCATGGCACTGGAATGGGATATTCAAGGCGCCATGGCCAAGATTGGTCTACTTGCTAGTTGGGTAACAGGCCAATTGTAAGCATAATCAGTTGCAATTTATGTTAGTGCCGTGTATTACATCATTTACGATCAACCCGTTCGATTTACTGTTCAGTATAGCACGGCACGGATGGTCATGTGAGGCGTGATTGCCGGATCTGGCATGCAGGTAGTAAAATTCGGATTAAATTATTCCTTTTTCTTTTGCACTGATTTGTTTTGCAAAACTGCAGGTGTTTATATGTCAGTCTTTTATGTGCCACACTGCAAGCGCATGATCAGTGCACGAATGTTTGATGGAGTGATCCAGAATCAAATGATGGCGGGTTAGTTAATTAACTAAAAAAAGCATTGCAGTTGGTTGGCGGTATAAACAAAGATGCCCTTTTATGGCCAGAAAATGGTCGGTTGGGAATAGAAACTGTCTGGAGTTGCTTAACATGGAGTCAAATTACGAGAATTATTTCGTAAATTACGTGAAATATTTCGTAAGCATGACAGAAAAGTGAAATTGTATGGTTGAGTGTGGCCATCGAGGAACCAATAACTGTGGAAGTGCAACAAGGAACACTAAGTAAAAATCTGGTATAACGCAAATAAGTTTAGAAGAAGAAGAAGAATAACTTTTCAGAATGCTAAGAAGGCGTAAAAATGTACAAAATGTAAATCCTAATGAGGATTCTGAGCGTATAACGATGAAGATATCAGGAAAGTCTGTTTGAATATTTTAGACATGTGAACTCACCTCGAATACTTCATAACTAGGGCCTTGAAGCAAATTGTAAACAATGACTTTAAACACAGATTACTCTCTAATCTAAGCACACTGCCACTTATCGAAGGCGATATTTGGTAGACGAATGTTTGCTGTTCCATAAGGTGTAGTTCGATATCGTATGAGTCTTATAATTTGAAAGAGATTAACGTTTAAACTTATTGTTTACAATTAGCTTTTACGTAATTCATTACACTCGAGTAACGTTCTTAGTATTTTGGGATTTTTCTCAACACTTCGTTTAAGTAAAAAACATTAATTCTGCCAATTTCTATGGGGACACCTTGACAGCGCTATCTACGGATCAATGATCAATTTCGGTGTAGTAATGTGCGTGAGAGATTTAAATGTTCAGACACACATCACAGCAAACTGATCATTCAAATCTAGATGAACCTTTCAGAATATCCTATCTAACATTGAAGCTGATTCAAGAATGATATCGAACTTTTGCAAATTGTTTTAAAAAGCCAATTTCATCAACGATATAACACGATCACTCCATGTATTCTCATAAGGAAATGAAAGAAAAGGATTCGACTGTAAAGGTTATTTTTGAAACCTTATTTTCTGGTTTAGTTCTTTATTTTTATCACAAACGACCTTTTGTTTGTTCAGTCGATCGCAGCAAGCCGTGCTTCGAAACTGACGTGTTTTGTTTTTGCTGCCACTTTTTAGCGAAAAAAATCAAGCAATAATTCGTAATTTAACTTGAACTAACAGAGAAATCATAAAATCTCCGCGTGCATTATGTAAGCCGTAGTGAATACAATCGATTCCCTCTCGAAATGTGTGAGTGTCGGTAGAATTTCCCCTTTTTTTCTTCTCTTTTTTGTGCTTCGCCCCCGCACCCGGAAGCAGAGTTACATCAGCTTAGTTTTGTTTATTAGGGATAGTATTGTGACACCCAGACATATACTTATTAAGTTAGAGTGTTTTTGCGCTTTATGGCGAGTGAATCGATGATTATTAGCACTTTCGAAGTTCGATAGACTATAGAGTCGCCTCATAGCGGGGATTTTCATTATTGGCAGAGTGTGGAGTGAAAAAAAAGCAGACTAGTGCAATGTAGAAAACGGCCATTTGCTGGTTAGAAGAAGCTAACCAAAAAAACGCGCATGCACGCATGATAGGCTGGCACATAATTTCAGATGCATTCGCCACGTGGTGTACAGAGTTTTGTTATGCAGGTTGCATATCTATTGGGTGGCTTAACAACGTTAATTTTTGCGCTTATTTAATCGCGAGTGCATGAAACTAATTACGAATCAACGTCTATTTTTTTTATTTTTACGAATGAACAAGATAGTATGATTAAGGAGACGGCCATGAGTGAGATCGATCTGATTATAATTTTTTTCACAATAATCTTATTTTCAAATAATACTAAATACGTGCCTGGTTTAGAAATTTAAAATTTCCTAATCTGGAAGTGTGTTGCAGTGCCCTTATCCAAATGATATCGGTAACGTTAAAATGCGGGGCTTATTGTATGTGAAAATAACCTCGGAATGGGCGCGACTCTCCAGACATTATGCAATGGGTTGCTGGATCTGCAGTAGAGCTATCACTTTCTAGCTCCCGGATTAAAGCTGCTTCCAATGGTCACTTGAATAATTGTTGTAAACAGATTTCTTCCATAAAACCATTGCCGGCCGATGGGTGTTAGATTGGACGCACACACACAAAGGACCTTTTGTTTGTTGAGTGCTGGTGAGGACACGTCAAATTGTCTTTTAGCAATCCTTGATGATACTCGTATTAAAGACCTTGGTTAGAAAATTGATGAAAGGGGGTAATTATGTTTAAATAATTACTGTTCGCTGATGATGGACTTAACACCGTACTCTAGGATTCGACAGTAATATTGATTTTCCCGGTTCATTAGATGTTTTTGGGATAATTTTTTATTTTTTTCACATAAGACATTTGGTTTGTTCAGTGTCAGTTTCGGCCAGGTGCTTTTAATTTATTATCGTTCAGATTGGGCCGCCGGGTCACTGATTTTTATTAAACTTTATCCCCGCAGAGCGGTTATGGATACTTAAACGAAACAAACTTGAAAAAAATCAGAGTTGCCAGTTTTCGTTGACAACCCTAGTTGAAATTTTTTTATGCTGTATGAAGCTTGAGCACTCACGCAGTTGTACTCCGTACAACACATGTCGATTTTCACTTACCATTTTGATGCAGAAGCACCTATCGATATAAAACCAACGTGTATTCCTCAATAAACTCGTTCTGGACCAAACAGCGTATTCTTTGAATACAGAACCTCCTCAAATAGCGCCGTAGAATGCGATATTGCCAAACGTGTCCGCGTAAATAAAATACGTACTGTATCAAGTTTGATATAAGTGGTTTCAGCTTGTATATCTCATAATCCTGACCATCTAGACGACTTTCGTCCTGGTCAAAGAGGTCCAATAGATCAAGGCTTTTTCATTGGCTATTAGTTAAGAATGTTATCACTACGCGGCAGTAGTGTGCAAGTGAATATCTTTCAAATGCGGTATTTTTAGATCCTGACCAAATGGATGGTTTCAGTCTTCGACAAAGTTGTTCAGCTGGTCATGCAAAAACATGTGACGTTCAAAAGGGGGGAGGGACGATCCATACAAAAAAAAAACACAACAAGCTTAGTTCATGGGCCGACATTTTAAAGTTTTTAAGAATTTTTGATTGCGTTTACTTTTTACTTTAAATTTACTTTTTAAAATTTTCAGCTTGCCGATCAGCAATTAGATTGTATATTAAAGGATCCATTCTGTATAATACAAAAGTTAATAAATGTAATCATAAGAGTGAAATATTATAATTCTATTGTTCAATGATTTGCTTGCTGGTCAATCCATGTGAATTACATGGTCCAAATCGCATCTGACAATTTTTTAATAGAAAACAGTTTGAAAAAAAAACTTACAATTTTCTGCGTTATCTAATGCACGTATATGGAATGCTAGATTTGGCATAAATTCATGGGATATTTCTATGTTAAAGCTGGTTTCGGCTTTCAATTGAGCGTGGGGAAACTCTGCAGGTATGTTAAAATTCATCATTTTCTTGGGTATACAAATACAGCAATTCCATAGAAAAAAGGTATACGATCTCTCAGAATTTCATAATAATTGGTAATTTTGTTCTTTATTGAAAAATATTCTACCCGTATTTTTTATGTCTTTATAAGAGTAGCCGTTTCTGCGTTAGGGTGGTCCAAAAAATTGACTTCTTCAAAAAATCATAGTTTTTACACAACTTAAAAATTCATCAATTTAAAACTCAAATGACCGGTAATTAAACAAACATTTCAGAAAAAATAGGAAAACAGCTCCTTTACTGCAGCATTGATTATAAAAACATGGATTCTCTTAGTTTTCTAAGGTTTTCATGGCCTCGGGACCAGAGAGCTCCCTCGTTTTTATATTTTTTTTCTTAATAGACTGGACATTTTTATATAACACCTCAAAAAATTGGCGATGTATGTATTTCAGTTTTTGAGTAAAGTTATTTTTTTAAAAATGCTATGTTTTTAGGTTTTGCTGACTATCCTACTACGCGTTTTTATAACTTGAAGGAACTCTCCAACGATGCGTCCCCATAAATCAGAGGTTACTTTAATAAATTTATTTAGCTTTTTGAGAGCTAAGTGATGGCCCATAAAACACGTGTTCTCATCTTCCCAACGCGTCGCACGGACCTTTCTTTTTTTTTTTAAAAAAAAGTATGTTTAATTACCTTTCATTTTGATAAAATCAGTCCATTGGTTCAAAAGTTATAATTTTTTGAAAAAAATCATTTTTGAAAAAAGTCAATTTTTTAGACCATCATAACGCAGAAATGGCCTCCCTAATAACGAAATAAAAAAAATCGGGTCGAATATTTTTCGATAAAGAACAAAACTATCAATTATTATGAAATTCTGAGAGATCCTATAACTTTTTTCTATGGAGTTGCTGAATATTCAATTGCAATTTTTTTGAGTATCAAAAATCAGAATTTCTGAAATATATATATTTTTTTAATGGTGGGTCTAGAAATATTTGATTTGCGTTGAAGAGCTAGTGAACACAGAAAACTTCAATCTTGATGTGCTAGGGAGCTCCAGTATATTTATTGCTTGAAGTTCGCATGGGAAACTGGCGTAGCTGTCATTTTTTTTTTCTATTGTTATTTTTTGACTTGAGTGAAGTACAAACAACATAACAAATTTTGAAAAAAATTAAGCATAATTTAATTCAAATTTCAATCTTATTTCTTTGTGCATACCCAAGTAACAATTTTAGTTTTATTCCAGCCGTATAGCACTCCTCCCAGTTTTGTTGATAAAACTACATTCAACCATTCACACCTCCTCTATGCTTCTATTAAGTCGAAATTTGTACAAAATGGCCCCCTTTCTATAGACGGTTGTGAAAACAAGGTAATAAAACCTTTCTAAAACAATACAGATTTTGAAAATGTTCTAGTGAAAGATGTTATGATCACATGAGAACCTTCATAAAACCTATTGGTTGCCATGAAAACCAGCAAAATGGCCACAGCTGTCAAACTTCCCTGTGATCTCGTGGTTGGTTTTTGTTGTTCTGCTTTGTTCTATTCTCTGCTCTTCTGATTCATTTAGCAATAAATAACATTCAAGGAAAAAAGTTTTTGTGTTGCGGGAAATTTTATTGATAGCGAAATACCCCAAAAAATTGAGATTTTTACATCGTATCATGTTCCAAATCATATGCGCATTTAATTTAATGGTAAAAATGGGTACGACAAGAGCCGAAAATTAATGCGCCTCGGAAATTATGCAAGTTTACGACTACAAAAACAAAATTACAACAAATATATTCAATAAATTAATCATAAATTTCGTGAAAATTGGAATTCAATTCGGTTATCTAAAAGAATGCCGAAATTGGTCTCCGATCTACAGTTCATTTGCATTATATTTAAAATAAGGTGGATTTATTTTTCTACATTTCAATTATTTCTTATATTCCAAAATGGCGATTAGAAAAAATCACAAAAAGCCAATATTTGCCAAAAAGCCAATATGTAGCAATGACTACTATAAAACCAATTTGCCGTTTAAAGCATTTCCTAGAGGCAAAATGGTTTTAAAATGCTTTTTCAACTGACCATAATAAGATAATATAAATGAGTCCTAAACGGCATTCCAAAACAGCATTTTACGAGTTCATAAAGTCGTTCATAAAGTAATAAAACCTTTGATACGAGTAAAAGGAATTTGAGAAAACAAGGTTTTAATATCGTTGTAAACAAGCTGCGTAGGTTCTCATAAACCTGACTAAAATATGAAACCAATTGGTTCCTCATGGTGCCATAATAAAACCATATTGATTTCTAGTGGCTCTCATAAAACTTTAATGAAACTTAATAAAGCTGGACGGTTTTGGCAATGTTACTTGGGTATGCTATTCAGGATTCGTAGAGTAGCTTTTTCAGTGTATCGCACTCAGAATTTTGGTAGAACATGGTGAAAAATCGTGCTTAGTTTTATGAATATGTATTGTTATATCACATCGGACATTTATTTTCCAATATTTCTCACTTAATTACTTATGCTGGTCCAACGTCCCAGTAGAACCGCACCTGCGTAACAATTTTTTGTCACAAAATTCTGTAATTGACTACTTGTCTATAGTTCTTCGAGCATCACAGACTTTCAAGATATTGCTCCACTTGGCTTTAACTATCCTTCTCACAGCACACATTTGCGTCTTTATCCAGCCGCATTCAAGGCAAACACCGGATTGTTGGCTGGCATTCTTGCAACATTGATACCTTGAATAAAACCTTTTCTGAATCACTTTTCAGCATGGTATATTGGTCAGCAACCGTCTTGAATATTCTTACGACAATGCCCACGACGTCACCAAATCAGTATGAACTGGCTGGATTTATTGAAAATCGGACCCCGTACGTTTAAGTTCGCACGCTTCCTAACACCTTCTAGGTAAATAATCAATAGGTAGCGTGACGGGAATTCACCGAGTGAATTATTACAGAATAGAAAACTCAGATACAAGCCACCACAATTTGATAATCTTAGCTCAAATTACTACCAAATTTAGCGATCGAGACACCCAGAAAATATTTAAAGAAAAGAAACAGGCGGGCAACAAACGCTTAGCGAAATCAAGCAGATTATATATTGAAGACACCGTACTTATGAAGAACTTACTGCTCCAAGATAAGCCTTCCACTAAATTCAATAATGAGAAATTCATAGTGGTAGACAAAGAAAGCACAAACGTTACGGTTAAACCGAACGAGCAGTGACAGGTGTTACGAACGTAGCACATCTTATCTGTACAAGATTCCAGAACCGTTGAACGGCAGGCGAGATGCCACCAATTCCAACCTATAGGTGCAGTCAAGCAGTCTCAGTTTACATCTTGAGTTACCAGGTTGTTATTGAGCTCATTCTACAGGGTGTCCCATAATAGGTATTACTAAAACAAAATGAGATTACAGCAAAACAAATCAACCAAATCATAGCATTTATTTTTCAAATCTCTCGCCCTTTTCCTTGATAACTTTGCGCAAACGCTTTGTAAACCCATCGCAGCTGGCACGCACGATTTTCTGAGAAATTTGGTCCCAAATATCAACCAAATGTTTCTTGAATCGATCTCAAGTAAGCCCTTTCGTAGGGCCTATATATTGAAGCATATAACCCCAAAAAAAAATAGTCAAGTGGGTTGGGATCCGGTGAAGATGCAGGCCACTCTTCGCTTGTGATGAAATCGGGCAAATTTTCTTCTTTGCCTTGTGAGCTGGAGCTGAGTCCTGTTGGAAACAATACGGTTATTTCCAAACAGCGTTGAAGCATGAGGAAGCATATGGTTCTTCAAAACCTGCTCGATTTAATATTCAGTGTTGATTTTTACGTTAGGTTCCATAAAAATAAGAGGAAGCTTTCCTTTTCGTGAAACGGCGCCCTAAACCCTGATTTTCGATACATTCTGATAGCGTTCTACAGCTAGTTTATCTCTTGGAATATTGGCAAGACTTTTGCCATCCACACGATCATTTTGTTGATTATGACTGTCCTGAAGGAGGAAGAGCTTTTCATCCGAAAATAAAATCTCACAGTCACCGTGCAAAACCAAAAGATTTCTGCTTTTTTGGACCCTGGCTTGCTTTTGACGCTTCGTCAACCTGTGAACCCGTTGTTTCTTGTACGACTTGCATTCCAGATCAAGTCTGAGGAGCCTGTTCATTGAAGCAGGGAACATTTGAAATTGTTTGCTCAATTTACCGCCCGATATGGCCGGATTACGTTTTATTCGCTCCCTCACACATTTGATCTTTTTCTTCGTCCTAGCAGTTCGTCTGGCACCTCCTTTGTGTTGAACATGAACATTTCCAGTTTCCTTGAACCGTTTCAAGATACGAAAAACAAAACGCTTACTCACTCCGAACTGCTTAAGGCTATTGCATATCTGACACGGTCTAAGCTTTTGCATATGTAATTTTAAAACTTGCTCCCGTATGGCTTCCATGGTAGCTGATAAATATAAACAAACGGAATCGCTTGTTTATCTTCAGCGATAAGCTGTCAAAAAATACACTCAAAACGAGTATAATCAATTCCGCTGTTCAAATTACCCAGCTGAAATAAACCAAGACTGAAAAAAGGTGACACCTATTGTGAGACACCCTGTACAATTAAGCTAGTTACCACGCAAGGTAACCAACTATTTTCATCTAATAATTATGGCGAGAATAATTCCTCGATGCATTTCCAAACAGAACGTGAAAGAGGTTTCAGTAAACTGTCACTGGCCATGTTCAAAACATTAAGCAACTTACGCCATGAACTGCTCGTTCCAGTTGATGATCTTCTTGAAAATCATGCACCATATGGAGAATGAGCGTGAACGGATAAATAATTGCTACGGATTAAACCCATCCACCAAATGGTCCCAAAGGTCTCACAATACCCCGTCCTCCTTTTTAAACAATCTAAATTCACCCCAAATGTAACTTTCAAACAAGAAAACGGTTTGAAAGTCACTGCCTGCCGGAGCACTCTGTCTAACAAAATTCGCACGCCTAATCGACAACGACGGCGACGACGAGGCACAGTGATCGGAAAAGGTTTTTTAAACGGCAAAATCATAACTGCTGGGTGCTGAATTTTAGTAACAAAATTGTTTTTGTAAAACTTGGCCATCTTGTGGTTACAGTTTCGTAGTATATCATCGCTTTTAACTTAACCTAACTTTTTTTTTAAAGAAAAAGGTAGAAGGATGCTGTCATCCGCTACTTTGTAGAGGATGTAGTTTGTAGCCACTTTGCTCAAGACAACATTTATCCAGCTGGTTATTTGAAATTGCTAGAGTCGTAGATAGATAGATATTCTTATTATTGAACTTTTCAGCCTCAGGTGGTTCAGCTCATTAAAATAAATAAATACAATGGGGTCCTGAATGGACTCAGATTGGTTTTTATACAGAGTTTTAAGAAATCTTAGTTGCTGGCAAGTGGAAACTATCTTTTACACAGAGGTTATCTGGTATCGGGTTGTTCGTGTTACAAGATTAAATCCGGTTGAGAGGACTTTGATGATTCCGTTGCGATGGCAGGTTTTAGATATTCATCTCACGCCGGTCCGGTTGTAGGAAGGTTATATCCTATTTTAAAAAGCAAATCAGGACTGCCATGGAGGAAGGTTCGTCACGCAATGCATGACTCTGATGCAACCAATATCGTAGAGCTTGCGTGGGCTCTCATATTACGAACTGTGGCAGGTGAAATAACCTTCTGCAATCTATGGTCAGGGGGATCCTCTCACCGATGTGTAGCACCTATTATTTTGCATATAATGGTTCCCTAAATGCCATCCACTCCAGACCTCCCAAAGGGTGTAAGAGATTCATTTTTGTCAGATGTAAGAGATTCATTTTATCAGATGCGAGTGCTGACTGGGTGTAGAGGCTACTTTGTCTACCAACAGCAGCCAGGCGGTTGGTCACAAGGTTTCCTGCGATCCCACTGTGGCCGGGGATCCATGCAATGATCGGGCGAAACGAAGAGTGCCCACTCCGTCCTGTAATCCTCACCGTTAATTGTGCTCTTTGTGAAATACGAAGAACTCTTTATGCCACAAGAGCAACTGCCTTCTTTTTGAACTTTTTGGTTCAAATGTACCGTACGTCATCAGGTACATCCTTGCTCTATACACCATTACACAATTGGCGACCTGGACGTTTCTAATTTAACGTACGTTTCGTCGTCCATTAAAATGCATCTGTTTGCCTTTTTTTCAGGACAACGTTGTACAAGCTCCCTTTAAGGTGCTCTTTGATTCTTATAAATTCTGTTACTATTACGCCTCTTGATATTTTGCACAATTCCAAAAATAATGTTCATTTTTTGACAATTTTGCGAACCGAATACCATGTCTTCTACTTCAAAAGCTGTAATGCTGCCAGCTCTTTTTTTTTGGTTCATTGCTTCCTTTCTGCGTCCGGATTTTGGTAGATCTAAGAGAAAAGATAGATCTAACATGTTTCCTTAGATATGCCCAAAATGGCTCGGTTGGTCGGGCTTGAGGACAGTTCGGAGGATTCATAAGTTTCGACACGTATTGAACTTTATTGGCGTCGTAACATGCTATGGTGTCTTTTGCATCATGCACAGATCAATACTGGACCATTATGCTTCCTGATCATTGGCAGCAACCACCGATTCAAGCAATCCCGGATATACCTAGTCTTCATTGTCTCTGATGTTACAAACGGCTCTGACCACATTCCGCATTCGCAAATAGCTTGTGAAACCATTGCTTTTTTACCGAATTTCTCAGTTGAAATGGACTTGTCGCCATCATTGGCGCCCTGGTCTTCACGCACGGTGTAATGTTGATCTCTCGGAAGCGTCTTAAACTCAAATTTTAGATATGTTTCATTATCCATGACAATTTCAACATAGTAGACCGTCATACAGCTTGCGAGACCCCGGTTTACCGATTGCAGCCTGCTTTTCTCTCCATTTTAGCATTTTCTGCTTCTTGAAGGTTTTAAGAGGGATTCTTGCCTTAGCACGTTGGACGTTACTGTTAGAAGAACCCAGCTTTTTGGCAACATCTCGAACAAAACTGCTTTTTTTTATTCGAAAAAGCTATCACGATCTTCCGGTCTATCTTTCGGTCTATAGGTCCTGGTTTTCGACCCATTTTGGTGCGTCCGCAAAACTACAATCCTTACCAAATTTTCGGATGGCATTTCGAACCGCGCCAATACTCACACTTTCCAGTTTCGCCAGTTGATTAAGTGGAATATTGGGAATAGAGCACCATTTGTGCACAATCTGTTTACGCTTTCTGGGAGAAATTCCTTCGCATCATCAAGACTTCGTTGCCAAAATCCGATTGCGACACACAAATATTTTTTTTTCAGAAGGTAAACAAATACACACAGTAAAAATCAGCTGCCTCACGTCATCCAGCTTCGTAAATAGTACAAATCAATTCCGTTGCAGAAAACAACGAATTGATTGGTGAGTCAAACCATCAATTTCGTGGTATGAACTAAAATTATTTTCAGTGCAATATAAAGGGCGATACGGTCAAAATTTGGTCAATATCAACTTGACGTATTTCTTTCAATTTTGCATTTAAAAAACCTGAACACCCCTCATTTTGAAGGTGTGTGTGTGTAGAATGTTGCTCCTATTTTGATTTTGGAATTCACTCTTCAGTTGTCAAAATGCCGTCCAAGCAAGAAGAGCAGCGTATCAAAATTTTGCTCGCGCATCGCGAAAATCCGAGCTACTCGCACGCAAAGTTGGCAAAATCGCTAAAAGTTGCCAAATCAACCGTTACAAATGTAATTAAAGTGTTTGGGGAACGTTTGTCGACAGCCAGGAAGTCTGGATCGGGGGGAAATCGAAAACCGGAAGCCGCTGAGACGACAAAGAGAGTTGCCGGTAGTTTCAAGCGAAACCCTAACCTATCTCTCCGAGATGCCGCAAATAAGCTGGGTGTATCGTCTACAACCGTGCATCGAGCCAGAAAACGAGCCGGACTATCGACTTACAAGAAGGTAGTGACTCCAAATCGCGATGATAAACAAAATACGACGGCCAAAGCGCGATCCCGGAGGCTGTACACGACGATGCTGACGAAGTTTGACTGCGTGGTAATGGACGACGAAACCTACGTCAAAGCCGACTACAAGCAGCTTCCGGGATAGGAGTTTTATACGGCAAAAGGAAGGGAGCAGATATTTTCAAGCACACGAAACTGTCAATGTTCGCAAAGAAATATCTGGTTTGGCAAGCCATCTGTACCTGTGGCTTGAAAAGCAGCATTTTCATAGCTTCCGGGACTGTCAACCAAGAAATTTACGTGAAAGAGTGTTTGAATAAACGTCTGCTGCCTTTCCTGAAGAAACACGATTGTTCCGTACTGTTTTGGCCGGATTTGGCATCTTGCCATTACGGTAAATAGGCCATGGAGTGGTACGCCGCCAACAACGTGCAGGTGGTTCCCAAGGACAAGAACCCTTCCAACACGCCAGAGCTCCGCCCAATTGAGAAATATTGGGCTATTGTCAAGCGGAACCTAAAGAAGACCAAAAAAACTGCTAAGGACGAGCAGCAGTTCAAGGCAAACTGGCTTTCTGCGGCGAAGAAGGTGGACAAGGTGGCTGTACAAAATCTGATGGCAGGGGTCAAGCGTAAGGCCCGGCAATTCGGATTTGGAAAAGCGGAAGCCTAACTGAATTTTATACTAATTGAACTTGAAAAAGAAATTTAATTTGATTTTTTAAATAAACGATTTCACCGATTTACACGCGTTTTCCCTTGACCAAATTTTGACCGTATCACCCTTTATTTCCCATTCTCATTTTATCAATAATTTCAGCACGCTTTGGAATCATTTTTCCATTCCAAAACCATGTAAGAGCCGGGAGCAATACGACGGGCATCAAAGGCTCAATTTGTTTTTCAGCATTTCAGCATTACATTTAATTGAAAATTGCACTTCTGAATTTCAACTACTAAAAGACTGGCATGTGCTTATAAGCAATGTAAGATTATATTTTAATATTGTGTTTAGTGGCATTATGGTAAGATAAGCCATTTATTTCAGGAATCATCAAACCGGACTCTTCGTTCACTCCAATTATTATCATTGAAATGTTACTAGAACAGTATAATGAAAAATATTACAACATGTCTTTTAAAACAATATCTTTTATTGAAATTGCATCTTTGATATTTGGAATGATCTATTCTGTTTTCGGTTTTTCCAGGACAAGAAGGATATTAATTCATATCTAATTTTTATTTATTTTTCAGTAACAATCCATTGGTAGTATCATTCAAGTTTGAAATTTTAATAAATTGGCATGTTTGTCTATAATGATATCCTAATATTTTGTGTACAAAATATAATAAATATTAAATTACATATAACGGGGAAAGGGAGGGACCATCAGGGCACCCCAGTGAAACGATTTGGATAGGGAGCATGGGACTGCCTCCTCCCTATTGTTAACATTTCGCGGAACGAGGGCGGGCTCTTCGACCCCATCTATTGGGTTTATTCTGTCAATCGAGGGCTCGATTCTAGTGCTGTGAGTGTGACCTTGCTTTTGGAAGGAGATTCTTTTCCCTATATTCACGGGTTTCGCGTAAGTGTCTTTGCTCACGGGGCCCGCCCAAACGTTTTTGGCCCTTCATACAGGAGCTTGATGATCACAAACAATAATAGAATCCTGATCAAATCGTTTTTTTTTTCAGATTATTCCACTGCTATGGAAAGTTACCTTGCTACAATAGATGGTAGTATTACATCATCATCACATCATCATCATCAATAACGGATAAGTCATAAGTAGTGGGATTAAATGTAAACACATTTAGTAAAAAAGTTTTTTTTTTCTAAAATTCAATTCTTTATTGCATTTTCACAAGTCCATATAATGTGCGTTTGTGGTGTGAAACAATTAGACAAACAGTGGCCCCTCATCTTCAATCTTCCTCAAGATTCCCGAAACTCTCACCATCATGGTGGACCACCTTTCCCAGCGGTCGAACTGTTTGAGAACGTAAAGTACTTCTCGTCGTCCATAACGATGGGGAAGCCCGGCTTAAAGTACTGACAGCGCAGCTTTCGACTTCACCGGAAATTCCTGCAGCTGCTTCTCCGTGTACTTCGGTCTGAATGCTCGCTTGTAACGTTTCGCGCCCTCCGTTTTCAAGATTCTGACCACCGTGCTCTGCGACGTGTCGAACTTCTTGGCTAGCTACTTGGTGCTGGCACCAATCTTGTTCTTCGCGGCAGCTTTCAATTTCATCCGCATGGCGACGCGTGGATGTCTTGTGGCCCTCCCTAAAAAAATGCATCTACACCTCCGAGTTCGGATGCAGTCTTAGCACCCGAAAGACACGCTCCCGGAGAAAACTCTGTTCCGCGACCTTCATCGTAAACAATCAAAAACACACTGAACACGAACAATGCCCACAAAGAGGAGAACAAAACCACACTCGTTTCAATAGATAGGTCCCCAATATGTGTGGGTGAAATTGAACTCTTTTATTATGCTATAAAACAACAGGATTTGTATACAACTAGTTGAAGGTGTTTTTGTTTTTGCCACATAAATTTGTTCATTTTCACTCTCAGAAGTGGCATAAAAAGTATTCAGCACAATAATTGTATCACCCAACACCAGCGCAGCACTCTGTGAACTTTATTGTTGACATACAAGACAAAGCAATAACTCTCATTCGTTCTGCAACATTGTTCAACGAATGGTTGATGTTTCAAGTTTTCTGTGGAACAAGTGTCAATAAACATGAAAATATCTCTGCAAGGGCGCAGTTTTATCGTGCAAGGCTAGTCTTATCGCAAAGTAGCAGAAAAGTTCAGTGTCCTGGCAGTGCAAAAAATCTGGAATAAATCCAGCAGTTTGGCTCAATTGTTGATAAAGCTCGAGGATGAAATCGATTGACAACGCCGCGGTAGGATGCAAGAATCTTGAGAAAAGTTCGTCAAAACCCAAGGTTGGCAAGTCGAGCAGTGAAGGAAAGCTTGTCTATGAATATTTCCGAAAGGACAGTACGGCTTAGGCTGTAGCAACAAGGCCTGAAGAATAAGTTTGTACCTCATCGGCCACTGATAAGTAAACGCAACAAAATCAAGCATCTGGAAATTACCAAGAAACACGTCGACAAGGCGATTTCCTTTTGAGTTGTTGTGGACAGATGAGAGTAAGTTAGAATTATTTGGACACAAGCAGCGATCCAGGATTTGGTTGAAAACGGAAGAGGAGCTTTTGGAGAAGAATGTCCAGAAAACAATGAAGAACGGAGGAGGTAATATTTTGGCGAGGGGTTGATTCACGTGGTCTGGTGTTTGGAAGCTTACGCGAGTCGAATCCATAGTTCTTATGGCTGCTAACAAGTACATTGACATTCTGGGCGAAGTTTAGGAGGTTTCCTTGCTGAAAGTTGGTCTAGAAAGTGACTACATATTTCAGCAAGACAATGACCCAAAGCACACCGCACGTAAAACTATTACTTTTTTCCGTGGATCTCGTATAAAACTGTTGGAATGGCCTCCTCAGTCTCCGGATCTCAACCCAACTGAAAATCTATGGTCTATTCAAGATCAACGAGTTGATAAAAGTAACGTTACCAACAAAAATTTGTTATGACGCATTGACAGCGTCTTGCGAGAACATTAAATTTTTCGCAACAACACCTTCAGAATTCGCAACAACACCAATATTTGCAACAACACCTTCAGAACCTAGTGGAAAGTATGCTAAAGCGTCTCCTGCTAAAGGAGTGCATACTTAATACTAAAGTTTGTTTTGAAACTTGTTTTTCATCATTTTACTGTCATGTTTACTCTATTTTTGCCACACAAAAAGTAATAAATATTCGTTAATGAACTCGCTTCGGGAAATCTGTTGGTGTTTTGTTCCTTTTTATACTCCCATAGAAGAATTCACCCAAAAGTCTACATTTTGTACGAATGAATGTATAATCAATCCGAACATATAAACAAGATAATAACAAAAAGGTTAGTATAATTGGAGTGTGTACCTTATTTTTGCCAGTACTGTATATTTTTAAGGTCATTGATGTATACTGCCATGAAACGCATATCAGTCCCATATGAATAGGAAATCAAGCAAAGATGGGACTGATATGCGTTTCACGGCAGTATATTGAAAAGAAAAGCTTGGCTCAGTAAACTTAATTCGATTGAGCCTGTACAGATAAATGAACTTTTAGAAATCAAAATTCTCTAGAAAACACCATGTTACTGAAATGCCACACCCAGGAGTTATTAATTTTGCCGCGAAAAACGTCATCTCCTATCACTGTGCGAGGATGCAATACGGAAAGCAAAATGCAGAAAAACAAAACCAAGCTAATGGCGGCCCAAAACATCCATTGCGGTGGCGGGAGGCCTGCAGGTGGTACCAATTATACCCTTTCGGATCATTTTCACCGAACAATAGAGTCGTATCCACCAGCATCAACTAAATAGCTAAAAGCGTGAAGGAAAATCCAAGTTCCCCGATGTAGGTCGCTCTTCGCCGCTTGGCACTGGCATATCTCTCCCAAGGCGGGGGTGGAAGAAATATATGGTGAAGTCGTTCACCAGTCGACCGAGATAGATAGATAGATGGAGATGAATTGCCGACTACCGAAGGCATTAAGTACCTACTCGAAATAAAAAAAAAAATGCGAGGCGGTAAACGTAGTTGCAATTGTGTGCGGTCGTAAATCGGAAACGCTATCCTCGCTTTCGAGGTCCACTTTCACAAATACAGATTAAATGCAAATCATTTGTTTGGTTCACTAATTACTAAAGCTTCACCCTATAATTTACGGACTTTACCAGGGGCGAATGGCACTCGAGTAGATCAACAATTGAACGTATCTATTCGGATCAGGCCTGTCAATAATCGGCAAGGCGAGGTTAAGCCCACATGTCATTGGCTTTGTGAGCAGACACTAACAGCTTGGCGGTGGCGATTGCTCTGCTTTAATCCGCGGCTATTGAATGGGCATAAATACCACGTCGCTGCCATGGTGCGATTTCAACCTCTATACCTGTGCATGGTAGTGAACTTTCAATTTTAACCCATTGATTGTTGGGGCATTAGTAGAACCGGTTTGCATTGTACGAAGTCAGTGTATGGAGCAATGACTTCACGAGCCATCAACCACCGAGCTTGAATTTTGCCTTGCTGAAAAGCTTGTGTTTACTTACATTTGGCGGGGCCACGATGAGTTAAAGTTCTTAGATTCAACCAAAAGCAGGTCCGGGGCTACTTTCTCATATTCACTGTTTAACATTCAAACCCGAGCAAACAGATTTGCTATGAATCAAACTTTCAACAAACAACTGCAACTGATATCAAACACAAATACCGTCGGAACGTTATTTCTTCTTAGACATACTAGTTCACCGGCTGCCGTTTCCGTATAAACACAAACAGCGACCTGAAACAAATCGTCAACAACTTCAGCTCGAACCGTACCACTTTTCTGATAAGGAAAGACAAGCACAACAATTCCAGCCGTTCGATAGGACACAGTAAAAAATTAAAATCTGTCCTCTCTCAGAGGTATTTTAGAGCGATTTACCCACCTCCTTCGTACTGTGCGTACCAACAACGACAATCGTGATGAAGGGTACTGCTGGTACCTTCTATTCTACACAGCTGGACCGACCCACGCAAAGGTAACCGAATACCGAATCGTGAATGTTCTGGGCATTGTGTAGGCGACGACGATGACTGTATGGAAACCGTTCGTTTTAAATCAAAAAAGGAAGATAATACATCAGATAGGAGCCCACTGACTGTACCGTTTCTTTTGGGAAGGGGGAGCCCAACTGCTGATGGCGAATGCATACAACAAATAACAACGGCCACACTGCAGTTTGAAGGTTTTTTACTTTTTGACTGTCCGGATAACTTTGTTGTCCGCTACCGTGGCGCTTCACGTTCGACGTCGTGCGCTTTTCGAGGGGTCGTCGCTAATTGCTTTATTATGTTAATTATTTTAATTTGCTGAAATAAATACACACGAAATCCCCAGCACGGCACACCGGGTGACGTTGCTGCGTTTTGTTGCGTCTGTTTTTCTTTTTTTTTATATATTCAACTAATGTGTATTCCATTTTGAGGGTTGGGATTTACCGAATTGAAACAAAGCAAAAATTGTGAGCGAAACAGCTGTGTGGAGTGACGATCTGCTACAAGGCGACGACGGTAAGCTGCGAAGTTTGCGAGGTGATTGTGACTGTTTCTTCCCAGTCATCGCCGCCGTCGTCATCAGGATTGGTTTCAGCTGTGTCATCTTAAAAGTGAATTGTGTGAAATTGAAAGTTTGTTTCGATTCTGTTGTCTGCCCTGCCTTTGATGATACGAAAGTGCATGATACGGCGGCACTTTATACGTTCGTAGATTTTTATCGGATCGGAATAGGTAATTGAAAATTATGATTGAAATTTATACTGACCGGCTTTTAGCTTGTGCATATTGCCACGATGTACCATTTGTGAATTATTAAACATTGGAAATGAAATTGAACTGCTATAGCCAGCGTTCCGACAAAAACCGGTAGGGTGGAATTTATAATTTGCTGGCAATGGAAAATAATTGATGCATGCATCGATTTTCGACCTTGAGGGCCAGAATAGCTTGCTATTACAATTGACATCGGTAGGTAAGAATTATGAATTATGAAAATTGTCACTGACATTGATATGAGGGTAAACATGATTATATAAAAAGAAAAATGAATATGCTGTTTGAGTTTTGAAGCTATATGCTGGTGTAAACTGTTGGTACTCTGTAGCTTGACAGAAAAGATTCAGTTTACTTTAAAACACAAATAAACGAAAATTAGATCGCCTAACTTCAAACGTAGCCAAATATGTTTACAGTAGGTTCTTTTGTAATGCCAACATTTCCACCCAAACCAGCTTCGTCGTCTGATAGAGTAGTGTCAGTGTGGTTGCCTGCATTTACTTATGCACTCAGGAAATTATCCGTACGATTTTCATACAATCGGAATTATGAACCACAAAGCAAAGGTCCAAGATTCATTCCATACGGAATCGAATGAATTGATGAACATGTAAGAGGCATGTTATACTTTCAATTGACATCTCTTATTAAGCGTGTGGCTCGTACTCGTGCTCGTGCGGTTGTGGCTCGTCTCTGGATCCGGAGTTCATGGTTCGGATCCCGCTAATAACTTTTTTTTCTGTGAGGAAAATTTTCATACGATCGTCCTATGCACTTCTTTCCATTAGAGAATCGTATTAAATTTGCAATAATATCTTCTGGCAAATCAGTGTAGGTTGATCAAATTATTTTAGGTAGACAAAAACAAGACACGTATGGTAAAAGGATCGCAGCAAGCCGTGCTTTGAAAATGACGTGTTTTGCTTTTGCAGCGTCGTTTTCGCGAAAATAAAATTAAGAAATATTCCTTAATTCAACTAAAATAAATGATGCAATTAAAGTTGTTCCGCGTGCTTTGCGGAGGACGTTGTGAATGGAATCCCCCTCATAGCGTTTTATGGTTGTGTTTCTTGAGATGGATTGTTTTTTCCCATTTTTTGTGTTTTTATTAACCCGCTCCGGCAGCCGGACGAGCTTTCCAGCATCATCCAAGGAACATTGGTGAGGTCGTTTTATATTATCAAAAATATACCTTAACTAAATACACGCCAGGATCAAGAATTTCCATTTTTGATTCTGGAAGTGTGAAAACTCTTCACATATCCATTTGATGCGTGAAGATTTTCATGCGGGGCTTATTATACATGCAGATGATCTTAGAATGTACGTGTAAGAACAGGCATTCCTGAAATGGGTCGTTGGATTTTCAATAGAGCTGTCACCTTCAATCTCCAGGGCTAAAAATGTTTGCACATAGTGATCACATATAAATTATTGAAGAAATGCAGACAAGTTGCTTCCTGCCGGTCAGTGGGAGATTGATTGTAAAGACACAAAAATAGGACACGTATGGTAAAAAAAAACAGTTTTATTCATGAGAATAAAAAATACATTCGATTTTTGATTAGATATGCAGTAACCGGCATAAAAAAGCGCATCATGTATCATTTGGATCGTTTGCATCAGTATTTTTGAACAATAACTGTATTTTTAGTCTTTTGGAAAAAAAACTGTCAGAACGTAATAATTTACGTTGTTGGAAAAATAAATAAACTCATTGCTACATTTATTTATTTTACCGACTTAGTGCTGCAATACTCATCAGGGATGCCAGATGTACAGACATGTCTGTATTTATACAGACATTTGATCATGCATACATACCTCGTACAGATTACAGACATTATACAGATATTGCAATAAAGTTACAGATTCTTACAGATATTCATTTCCATCAATAAGATAAAAGTGATTCTGAAACGATGTTATTTTCCATATAAAGTTGGCATGTTTTGTTTGTTGACCTGATGCATTCTATATTTATGTTTTGTTTTGAAGCTCTTTTTATATCGAAACATACCTTAAGTTTAGTCATCATTTTTATTATTTAGAAAACTTGTGAAAAGTTTTTTGAGCTTCGCTATACCGTCAATTGATAGCGGACTGATGACTTGTAATATTATTTGCAAAACTACATTTACAGTCTATTCGTTTTGAATATGCCAACGCATTCACTTTAAATGAATTCCACTGGAAAATCCCATAGAAATTCAGGAAACTTGTCAGATAATCAAGAAATGACGATTGTTTGGAGTGTAGCGGATCCAATATTATTTTCAAAGAACTCTTAATGATTTCTACTAAAAAATGCTGTTATAATTGTAAAGATCTGCGAAATTTATCAGAACTTCGATAGTATTTAAAAAACATATTTTAGTTTTAAAGGAAAAAAAAACAATTTTTATAAACATGGAAGCAGTTTTTCTTGGAAACCTGTAGCATCTTTACTGAATTTCAACAACTATTTTCTTATGAATCCGAATTTTCGATGGTGCTATGTCCGTTATTAAATCTGTTGACATTTTTGTCCTGCATTTTTGCGAATTTATTGAATAAATGATTGAACATATTACTTAAATAAAAGCAAAGGAATGCGAAAAAACATTAACTAAATAAAAGTCAAACTAGGGAAACCCTCAGATAATTATAGAAGTTTTCAAAAACAAAATTTCATACGAATCATAGTTAAGGAAGATTCAGTAAATGAGTTAAAGTTAAGCATCGAATGGTCTTCAGTTTTCAAAAACTTTTAAAATTCGATACCGTTCTGAGAATTAAAACAAAAAAGTGTTTCAAGACTTTATTTCACAAATAAATTTATAAAAGGTAATTCAATGGATAAAAATTTTGTAACAGAATATGTTTATTGAAGTTTCCACAAAATTGCTTCGACGCTCTGCGGAGCGGCCGTACAGTTGTGGTCCACAACCTTATCAATGCTCGATAAAAAGAAGAATTTCGGCCACGAAATTATTGGTGCAGATCCTCTATATGAGGTTCGACCAAACAGTTTTTTATCGGTCGCAGCTTATGGACGTTGGGAGTCTTAGCTGTCTTCAATATAACGTTTACCTTCAACCGGTCCATCTCCTCCAATGGATCTTTTGGCATAATGGGCTGAGGCCAGGTCCGCCCAAAAGACCACATTCTCCTTCACGTGATACGTTTTAATGGAGGAGGCAACTTCCGACAGGCACTTCGTAATGTATATCACCTTGTTCAGCGCAAGCCACGATGGAAAGAGAAGTGACTTGGACATTCCCTTCTCGCTGTTCGTCAGCTACAGCAAGGCCCTCCTCGGGAACTTAGAATGGAAGATATATTTGACGTCAAGCTCTCGTCATCCATTATGACCACAACGTCGCACTTTGCCGAAAAGATGTATTTAGCCAGCACCTTCAGCCGCTCCTTTTGGGTGATTGCTACCGCTGTAAATTTGGTTATGTACACAACAGGGTTGCTACGATTGGCGATACACACCTGGTGGCAGGATAATCGCTAAAATAATCCATTTTTTAATGCATGCGTAAATTGCTACAAAATTAGAACGACCTTAAGAATATGTGCAAATTTGAATAGGCCAAAAATCCTTAAAAAATAAAATATTCTCCAGAAAGTTTGTGACAGTTGAAAAAGAGAACAAATAAATGAATAAGAGAGTATGAGTTTACCATATTTTTCGATTCCTTATCTCTAATAAAATACTTTCCTAACCTAATATTAGTCCTAATATTCTTTACGTAAATTTATGACAGAATCCTCAATACAGACAAATACAGACATTTTTTAATATTCCTTACAGACATTTGGAAAAACTATCTGGCATCCTTGATACTCATAACGAGTAAAACAAAAATAAAAGTCCAATTACAAAAAAAATCATCTTAGATTGGATCGTAGTGTGCGAGGCTTGAAGCGAGACATGAAATATTTCCTTTTTTCATTTTTGCTCCGATTTATTTTTTATGTTTACAAGAAGTTTTATCAATTTCGGTCGTGAAGAATTGTGCTGCTATCGGTGGTTATCGGAACATGCACCCGTAATGCGCTCAAGTTATGAATTTCGGAATCGAAAAGATTCCTCCTTCGAAAAAAAAAATATCTTGCTCCGCCCTCGTCGTCGCCTTTGTTGTCGTCTGCAGCAAGATCGCTAGAAGACCAGCGGTCTTGGTAGTGGAAGTGAGAATAAAACACCATCTGTGCAGTCTCGGACAGCTCGTGGAGATGGATTCTGTTGTTGTTTTTTTTTTGGATCGGATGCGAGATTAAATGGAATAATACAGCTAAGTACCTATTGTAAGAGCTGTTTTATCTTCTAAATAATAAATTGATGAGACAGATAAACCTTGGCGCGGTGCTGCTGGGGCGTGGTTGTCATCTCCCACATAGCATTATGTTCTTAGATTGATGCTGTTCGTTGAAACGTACCAATCGAAGAGTTGCGGTTTCATAGATGTATGTTATATTGTGTGGGTGTGACAAGGGTTTCTTGGTGACATCTACCAAGAATGTTGCGAAGTTTCATAGAGGGATCTGTGGAACTCCTGGAGGAAACAACAGGTATCTGAGGGCAACTCTGTCAAAGCAATTTAGTGCTGCTTTCGACACTTTAGAACAAAAACAGCGGAGTGCCAATCGACTACTATCATACTTTGTGAGCATCCTTACTGTTGGTTTGAATTGACTTAGTTTTGAAGTATAGTCAACCAGTCTAAAAAACCTCATGTTTTTGACAAAGAACTACCAACTCTAGACGCCTAAAGATTGTACTCGAAAAAAATGCAACAGACAATAATGATCACAAAAAAATCATTTTCAATAATTTGAAACTCTCAGGGAATAAATAAACGCATATCAAGCTAAACAATGCATTCGGTCCTAAGTAACATTGAGATACTCTCTTCGTCGACTTTCTCTTTGCGTTCCTACCAAGGGGTGAGTCGCTTAGAACAGTGTGCCAGGCACGCCGTAGAAGAAAATCTTATTCCATAACGTAACCCTGTGGTACACGTTTGACATTTGTACTTTTCGATTATATAACCTAGCAGCCCTGGAAAATTGACGTTGAAAGTTGTTGTGGTGTTGCTTTGATTCGTTTGTTTCGTCACGAGACAAACATAAGTTTAAACAAAAATGATCTTGAAGTACTTTTTTGTTGAGGCGAAATCTTGAGTGGAACAATGGATGAGGTAAGTGCTTAAATTAAAAAGTCGTGACATGATATCACTTTGCAGCTTAAATTAAAGGAACATTCTTAGAGCAAATTGGAGGAGGAATATGGAACTTTCAACCTCCTTATCTGAGATATGTTGAGAAAGCAAAACCGCTGTCAGTCGCTGGCCCAGCTACCCATCGAGAGGATACGACGACACTGACGAACCATACCTTGAACTATTGGAATGCCAATGTACCTCGTGGTGTGCGTTCGCCCTTACGTTTGTTTTCCAGTTGGATATCTGGGTCGCTTTCAGCAAAACCATACGACTCAACATTGGCAAGCACTGAAGCGCGTTGTCGTGTATATTCAAGGAACCAGAAGAATTGCACTATTATTCCGGCGAGATGAATCGAGCGTACACAGCGATACATTGGTTGGCTATGCGGATGCAGATTGCGCATCCAATATCTCCGATAGGAAATCTGTCAGCGGCTACTTGTTCAAGGTGTTCGGATGTTCCGTCTCCTAGTGTTGCAAGAAGGAGGAGACAGTAGTAACATCCTCTAGCGAGACAGAATATGTAGCTCTGAGTCTGACAGTGACTGGAGCAATTTTGCTAAAAGGACATGAAAGAAGCTAGCGCAGCGGTTACCATCTACGAAGACAACAGGGGCTGCATATGCATGGCGAAGAATTTGGAGATGAAGCGCACCAAACATATCGACATCAAACATTACTTCCTTCGTGACCATGTGGCGTCGGGATCCTTGAAGATTGAACCAATCAAACCCCTTAGTTGATATATTTACCAAGTCGTTGGAGTCTACCCGTTTCAAGGCTCTACGGACAAACCTAGGATTAACTGTTTGAGAAGGGGTATTGAAGTGTTGTCAATCAGTCTAAGCAACTTTATGTTTTTGAAAAAGTACTACCAACCCTAGACCTCTACCTACCTAGTCTGTTGATTCCCAGTAAATGAGAAGTTCATAGACTTCGCTCGTAAAGATCAGTCGTCTTTTTTTTCAAGCTCCAGTCTCACTCTCATCTTACTAAAACTATTTGAACCAACACTGGCGTTTGTTGCTGGACTCGGTGCGGAGCCTTAGGTCAAATATCATACGGTTGAGCCTACACACTTAGAAATTATTAAATTTACACGAGACGTAACGCATAAGAGACGCTTGAATTCGCGAAATTTCCAGAACCTGGAGAAGACACCAAAATTGCCAACATGGACATGAAATATATATCAGACATTCTTCTATTTTCAGAGAGCGAGCAATGGCGCTATAAACACAAGCCATATGGGGCTAGGACTACAGTTAATTCTTAAGTCCCAACCGTTTCGAAGCAAAAGGAGCATCACTTAACCTTCTTGGACTAGATGCTCACAACGACCATTTTAAATACATTTTTGTTCTGTACACCAAACAGGGCATTCTGTTTTCTCTTTGATATCTACTGAAGGCTGAAGGTGAGGCCGCCCTTAGCCCAGTCGGTAAAGCCGCCGCTACAAAGCAACACCATGCTGGGGGTGACTGGGTTCGATTCCCGGTCTAGTTTTCTCGACTCCCTGGGCATAGGGTATGATTGTACTCGCCACACAATCATACTAATGCGAAACTGGTACCTGGCATCGAAAGCTCTCAATTAATAACTGAGGAAGTGCATTTAGAACACTAAGTTTAGAGCAAGCAATAAGCAATTTGTGAAAGCAATAAGCTTGAAATGCTAAATAAGAAGAAGAATCTCCTGAAGGCTTCGTGGGTGCCCCGTGTCTTTTTAAAGTAGATAACAAATCCTCCCAATCTCCAACGGTTGCATGCACGTGGCCAGCTGAACGATCGAGAAGTGTCTTGGTGGAGATGTTTGCGTGAAGAAAAGTATCAGTTGCTGGTTCCGATTCATGGTGCACTTGTAATGTGTTCAACGAATTATTTCTCATCATAGCTCCATCCCCGAGGTATGCATACTAATGCTTATGCTAATTGCAAAAATTACATCTCAGATTTAAAAAAAATACTTCATAACACCCCTTGTTTGCAATGTTTTGACATTGTCAGTGCTTTGCTATTTACTTTGGTTGAGTCAACCTATGTAGTAAGTTTCAATATTAGGTCACTTGCATAACGTGTTTTACGGCAAAAAAAAGATTATGAGTGGAAAATAAACAAGTTTACAAATCCGAAATCTTGTTGGAGAAGATTATTTGAGCCATGAATCGCAGCGATAGGTTGCGTATAAGTTTGGAATCAGTCGTGGTGCAGTTCGTACAACTTTTCCAAAGCATAACCCATGGGGTTCAGTTGCTGATAGATCCAGAAGAGGCCATCAAAATTATTTCAGCGGCGGCGACAAGACATTTTTATTAAAAATGTACTGAGTGGTCCAGATTCCATCTCATGTAAGAAAACATTTTATGTCTAAATGTTGATTGAAACAATAGGAATCGAGATAATTATAAAATCAATCCTGAAAAATAAATAACAATTTATGTATGTTATTGCGTGTGCTTATATGTTTAGAGAGTTGAGAGAGTTGAGAGAAAAAAGAAAAGAAAAAATAGCAACAAAAGAATGACGAGAACAAGACTAAAGTGTTCAATTCATAACTTTGCAGGACAATTACAAGCATCAAATACTGAAGGAACGAGTGATCTTTTCATAATAACATACTAATATAGTTTTTATATTGTCATTCAAGGTCCTAGAAATCAGCATACGTCGAGGCAGACCAATATGAAGATGATAACCCACACATAGACATGGGGACAAAAGGGACAGAAGAATGAAGAAACAAAACATCGGTGAGATCGTTCATTTATTTTTTCTCGTTATTGTGATAAAAATTATAATTCTAAATACGCGCCAGAATGAAAAAAGAAATGTTTTCTCCTTTTTTTTTTCTTAATTCTGGAAGTGTGAATGCCCTCAATGTACCCCATTGATACAAGGTAGTATTCATGCGGGGCTTATTGTATATGAAAATAACCTCAGAATGTACGTGTATGAACAGGCATTCTTGAAATGGGTCATTGGATGTACAATAGGGCTGTCACCTTTCATATTCAGGGCTAAAAATGTCTGCACCAAAAAAAGAAAATACAAATTGATAAACCAAGGTGCAGACAGGTTTTTTCCATAAAATCACTGCCGGCCAGTGGAATATGGATTGTACACACACACACCCCCCCCCCCCCCCCCCCCCCCACACACACACACACACACACACACACACACACTGAGTGGTCAAGATTCTATCTGTTCGGATTAACTCATTACGGATTCCTATATTGTTGATTAGAGCGACTTGAATTTCGATTGTTTGAATCCAGGGACCAGAACTTCGAAACAATAAAACTCATGGAACCTTCAACAATATTCTAGAAAGGAGTTCTTCTCATACGAGATAATTTATAACCTGAAAAAGTGACCAATACTCTATAAACAGACCTGTTTCCAGCTCTGCTGTACAGAATTTGTCATGAATTTGTCAGAATTTGTTTGCTCAACGGAAAACACATTGAACTTTGTTCTACATAAAATCCCAATAAATTAAACTCAGAGGTTCAAAACTTACAGCAATTCGTATGTGGTGCAATTTTGTCGTGGACACCCTTTAATGTGAAAATGTTTATGCATTTTTTGATTTTTGATCAAATGTAATCAGGCCAAACCTTGATTCCGAAATGCAAAAAAAAACAAAAATTCCCAATTCCAGAAATGTTACGATATCCGACAATTTCATTTGTAGTAAAATAAAAATAAGCGACTCATTTACGAGCCTGGCAAACAATTGCCGAAATTCTTCTTTGTACCGTCGTCGTTGCCGTCGGTATCGACGCAGCCCATCGATGACGCCGACACACCATCGACGACGGTCAAAACAATCTAGTTCAAGATCGTTTTCGCGCATCGCAGCGTTTCAAATAATTTTCCAGACTTTCAAAAATGTGTTCGCTGCTGTGAACAGTGCATATTATGAATGGCTTGTTTGTAACGGTGTGAATCGAATGACGAACGAGGCAAGGCACCCGGAAAGCGACAGGTCCATAAAGGAAGCGTAGGAGTTTGAAGCTGGTTGATCCGAAAATTGTCCGTTCATGCCCCAGAGCAGGTGCACGCCGAGGAGAATGGGCCAATTTGCTTCATATGATTGGTTGATTGATTGGTTGGAAGAACAACTGAATTCGGTTCGGTTTGTTTGTGTGGTGAGTTAATTTTATGCTATAAAGAGGTTGCCAATAATGAGCGGGTAATCATCAGATAATTTACTAATATCGTCATTTAGCAATGAAAATTAATGGCTGGAAGGAAGTAAAAGGAAATCACAAATGCCCCCGGTTAACTTGTTGACAGTGGATTAGTCCTAGCTCATTTCGACCTAGGATCTGAGACGTCAGCATGTATCAAATTACTCAACAAGTCTATAAATCTACACAGCACCGAAACCATCATGCCTCCAAACTCAACCGACCATTCCGATGTCGGACGAAAGAGTGGAGAAAATTCAATATTAACGCCTATCAAAGCAGGCATTTATTCGCTTTAGGCTAAAAGAAATCGCGTCGCCACTTTGCAGCATGGAACGGACATGCCACGCTCTTCAAACCCGGTCGTCATCATGGTCTTGTCGGTATGATCTTCAAACCTTCGCCAGGAATCACCGGGTACGAGGTGAGCGCGATCACATGGTACGTACGCATAATTTTCGTAAAAAGTGCGACTAATCTGGCTCTGGTAGTCAACGATCAATTCGAGACAGTATGTGTGTGTGTGTGGCTGTGTGTGGGAAATTAGAAATTCGTTGTAGGCCACGATACGCTAGGTTAGTGTCGATGACCTAGAGGTTTTCAATGGCTACCACTAGCTACAGGTCGGAAATTGCATCTGTAACATGACGGCTCAAGGTCTTCCCAGGAAAAAAAAGCGTAGTATGATCTTCGAAGAGCTTTTTTTAATTTTAAACAGAATCAACCTTGCACGACACTTAAAACTAGCAGCGGCGATATACTTGTTGTGCCAGTATCACCAGCGAAGCAAAAATTTAATTAGTACCGGAAGTCGAGAATATACTTGGCACGATAACCATTGAGATAGACGTCAATGTTCGGAATAGTTGTTGACAACCTCAAGATCAACCCCTAATTAGTTGCCGAAAAATTGTTCGTGCACGAGATCAAGATACACCTGGCGTCAGATTAGAGCATGGATCGAAATTACTCGGCACGATTTCATCATTGTGCCACAGCACCCCAGGTTGGACGGCAGGAGGTAATCAGGCGCAAATAAAGTTGTCACATTGAACTAAGACGGCAATGACGATGACGGCTTTGGTGCGTTCACAACATTGACGTAGGACCAACGAAAACAGAAAAACTAGGCCAGCATTGAAACCAGCCGTTGTTGTTGTCAGTAGTTATCTGCTAGTTCGCTTTGCAAGTAGGCAGGCACAAAAGCGAACTGTTGAACTCTCAATGAAAAATGTTAATGATATGCAGCACCTTGGTTTGCATGCAAAGGATTGTTTTTCACAGTGGCCTACCTGCTGCCTTATGTGTTGCAATGTGTTTGCTACGAAGTCTTGTCGAGAGATCGGCAGTGAAGGATAAAATGTCGCTCACGTTCTGGATCAGGTTCATAAATTACGTTGATCACGTGATGTGGTGTGGTCAAAATATGAACTTAGGTGGGTCCTGTGTTGGAAATAAACATTTTTCGCAAAACTGTCGTCTGCTGCAAATGGCCCTTACGCCATCCAACAGTTTTGTAGGTACAGTCCAAGTAAACGCAAAGGATAAAAAAACAGAAAGAGAAAAATGTCGCTCTATTTTTGCCGACAGTTTCAGACAGTTTAGAAATTTCGTGTGACTGTATTTGATAGCTTGATTGGAAACGCACGTATTTGGAAATCTTTGGATACGAGTTGCTAGTATCCATTCTTATAATTTTATTCCATACAGTAGTACATTATTTTATTCCATACAAGCAGTAATAAGCCAGCAAACAACGAAATTTTGAGCGACATAAATCTATGTCGCAACTTTTTTTAAACCATCGGCTCATGACAGCAGAAATGTTTTGTCACCTGTAGAAAACAGTACGAAAATGCCATGACATTTTCTCTCATTGCGTGTGTTCAATTTACCACCACTGAGTGAGCCTATCTTAAATGAAACGGTAATTATTTGGTAGTTTTTGCTTCGTTCGTTTTAGTGTGGCTGTATGATTGCTCAATGGTGAATGTTGTTAAATTCGATTTGTAAAAAAGTGGGTGTTATTTCGGGAGTTGGAGTTACGTTTGTCACTAAGTTATGTCAGAAAAGTCACGTCACACGAAGATAAACAGAAGTTAAAACTCCCCAGAAAGTTCCTCGACCGGTCAGCAATCTGCAGTTGTGGGCTGAAAAGCGAAACTTAACCGTTAACCAGTGAATTTACCAGGAGGAGTGTCATCTTTTCTTAAACAGCATGAGGTGAGCAGTAGCCGGACTTGAAAAGCTCCTACTACTCAAGATCCGCCAAATAGTGGTACAGTGAAAATGTCATCAAACTGGCCAATACTCTGGTTCTAAGGCCAATCGAGGAACACTGGTCGATTGCGAAGGATTTACTGAAGAAAAAGGGCGAAACTATCATGAGCTATCTGGTCATTTTCAAACCATCAGGTTGCCATGAGAATATTTCTCATACAGGTTTGTTTCCTAGATTTCTAACTAGTCTACTAGAAGTTGTAGTTAAAGTTTTGCGATGAAACTAGCAATAATATCCCTAAATGTGTTTAAAATAGCAATGACTAAAAGACTACCCGCAATAGGGGGAGGGGTCTTGAACTGCCATAGAAACATTTCTTGCCTCCAAAAACCTCAACATGCCAAATTTGGTTTCATTTGCTTCATTGGCTCTCGAGTTATGCTAAAAAATGTATTTTATTTGTATGGGAGTCCCTTCCAGAAGGCGAAGGCCCAAAGAGTTGTCAATTGGAGAGAGAGAGCGGGTCCCATTGCTTGAACACAGAGGGGGGTCTCAAACCAAATCAGCTGATACGAAGAATAGAGTCCTTCACAGTCGAGAACTGCTTCGCCGGCACGGTGATGCCTTGATTTTTTTTTCGGATTGCTGCAGCAGAGTTTCAACGCTCAAAAAGACAGAGTCTATGCAGCGTCGGTTCAGGGTATCCTTTTTTTTAATCCGCGCAGTTTAACGATTTCGATAGTCCATAAAAATTTCTTTTTCTTGTATGCATTAAATGTCAAATCTTCTTTGAGAATCATTCTGATGGTTTTCTGACAGATGGAGTAAGACGGCGAAGGATTCGCCACGACATAGGGAAGAGTATGGAGTGACACACAAAATAGGTCACCAAAAAATTTCCTTGAGCCCGATTCTTTTCAAACTTTCTGGAAATAAAGAACTACTAAATGGTTAAGTTCTGACATCATTGGTTTATTTCATCAAATTTTTAGGCAATGATAGGACCGACTTGCTTACTTACGTTTAACCACACTTTCTTTAGTTCAAATTCATTTTCTATCAGTTTTGGAGCTTTAACGAGCTTTGCCTTCGTGATGGCCAAAATTTTTCAATTGGGCGAAGTTCCGAAGTGTTTGGAGGGTTGGCGTCTTTTGGTACAAAAACTACATTATTATCTTTGTACCAGTCTAAGACGGGCCGGGCATAGTGGCAAGATGCCAAATCCGGCCAAAACAGTGTCGGGCCATCGTGAGATCTCAAGAAGGGGAGAAGTCGTTTTTGGAGGCAGTCGTCCTTGTAGATTTGTCCGTTGACGGTCCCAGAGGTGATGAAGGGCTGACTCATTTTGCCACATCCGCAGATCGTTTGCCAGACAAGGAATTTTTTGGCGAATTTCGACAGTTTCTTCTTCCGTACACTCTCCGGAACGGCCAACTTAGAGGTGGCAACGTAGTGTTCCTGTCCTGGCATTTGTTTGGTGTCGGCTTTAATGTAGGTCTCATCGTCCATCACAATGCAGAACGGTTTTGTGAGCCACTCCCTGTACAGTTTTCTTGCACGAGTTTTGGCCACCGAGTTCTGTTTATCGCTCCGGTTCGGTGCCTTCTGGACCTTGTACACATGTAATCCAGAACGTTTCATTGTTTTCTGCACAAAACAAACTGAAACTTTCGCCTTTTTCGCAACATCCCTGATCGAAATGTTGGGATAACGCTTAAATTGGTTCAATACCATCCTGGCCTTCTCCGGATTTGATGTGCCACGTTTTATGCCACTACCATTTTTCCGCTTGGTTGTCTTATGGTCCTTGAACGTTTTGATCACACGAGATACGGTTGAATGTGCGATTCCGAGCTGTTTTTCGATCCATCGATGAGAAGCGTTTGGGTTTTCGAAGTGAGTGCCCAAAATTTGTTGGCGCACTATTTCTTCATTCGAAGCCATCACTGAAATCACTCGAAATATTTTCACGAAACTCATTACACAATTGACACAACACAATGAAATACATTCAGTTAAAATTTCAATAATTTTTACCCACACGCTAAAAAGTTACGAACAATTGCGTGTGTCCAAATTTCATCGAATACAGTCTTTATTTGGCTCGTACACTGCGAGGACGGCTAGATTTTTTCTTCTGATCCATAGTTCTCGATGATCTTCATCTCTTGTGTACACAGTGCTTTCTCCTACCATTTTCACCACTTTTGGCCACTGATTCCATGTGTTTTCTCAGCTTCGCCTTCGTCAAAACCCAGATAATTTCGATAGGGCGAATCTCTGGGCAGTTTGGTGGATTCATCTCCTTTGGTACAAATACGACATTGTTCCTTTTGTACCACTCTAGAGCATATTTACAGTAATGGCAGGAAGCAAGATCAGGCCAAAAGATTGTAGGCTTGTTATGCTGTTTGATCAAGGGTAGCAACCTTTTTAGCAGACACTCCTTCACGTAGATTTGAACATTCATTGTGTCTATCGTAATGAATGGACGAGATATTTTTCCACATCAGCACATGGCCTACCACACCATTACCTTCTTGCCAAATTTTTCGGTGTAAATGGCATTCACTGATCCAGAAACATGCTTTCCCTTTGGCGAGGTATAAAACTGTGGTCCCGTCAGAGTTTTAAAATCGAGTTTTAAGTAGGTTTCATCTTCCATGATAACACAGCCCGATTTTTTGGTCAGCAGTTTGTCGTACAGCCTGTTTGGTGCTTCATTTTGGCTGCTTCTGCTTCCGACGAATCTGCAGGCCCATTCACTCCTTGGCACGCATAACATTAGTCGCCGAAGTACTTAGCTTTTTCGCCACATCTCGAACTCATGCTGAAGGATGACGCTTGAAATAGTCCCTTACCTTTTTGTCGATTGTAGGGTCAGTGGGTCCGGGTTTTCTACCCCGTCTAGGGGAATCTACGAAGGGGAACTGTTGTTGATACTTCTGTAATGCGGTTTGAACTGCTCCGACGCTCATGCCTCGGTGCACCGTTTGAGCACAATCCGTTTTCTTTGCTCGGGAGAAAGACCACGCATTCTCAAACTTCCGTCCGAAAAATTTAAAAAATTACAACATCAGTTTAATTCGGATGTGAACAACAGGATGCAGCCAAAATTTGGTTGAATACTGCACGCATTTTGAATTGACGATTAATGGTGTATTTATAATTATCGGAACAGTCTATAATTGAAAATTGAATGGAAATTTATTTCGCAAATTGATTTTTTCGGTACATTAACTTTATTTTAGAGATCATGTTTTTCATTGATCCTTGTAACCAATTATATTGCATGGACGCCTGGGACAAAATGTACTTAGGAATATTGAAATTGTTTCTAAGAACTCTATATTCAAATATGATTTTGCTTTCCACCAAATTAAGGCACACACGTTAATGTGAAGAGCATCTTTCCGGTTGGTACAAATTAGTTTTCAAACACAGTATTTTAACCTGGTTCTGTATGAAGCCGTAATAAAACCAAAATATTCCAGTGATCACGTTTTTCGTTTAATCTTGAACCTAATTATGTTTGAAAGTTTGAAAGAAACATTTAATTTTCTGCGTCCTCTAATGCACATAAAGGGAATGCTAGATTTAGCAGAAATACATTGGATATTGCATGTAAATTAAAGCTGAATATCGCCTGAATCACGTCTGTTGAATGGAAGACTGCCAACAATGTTGTATGGCGTATGAAAGATTGCACAAAATTTCGTTGCTTACATTTGCTTTGGTAAGGAATTAAACGAGGGTAAACTTTACGCGCCTTTTAAAATTCATTATTTTTTTCTGTGCAAACGTTGAAATCAATGCTGGAATCACTTTCGAAAATACTATCACTAATCATTAGCAATTGTGTACGCCACACAAAAATCGAGAACAAGCATCATGTTGATACCATACTGCCGTTCGAAAAGCGTTCGAAAAGGTCTGGCACCTTTTCGAAAAAAGTAATGAATTTTAACAAAATTTCCCCTCGTTTCATTTTAAGCCACAGGAAGCGTAAACAAAAAAATTGTTTGCAACCTTTCATGCGCCGTACAACAATGTTTGCAATCTTTCATACAACAGGCTGGATTCAGGCGTTATCTGGCTTAAATTTACATGAAATATCCCATTTATTCCTACCAAATCTAGCGTTCCCTTAATGTGCATTAGATAACGCAGAAAATTTAATGTTTCTTTTTATCTGTGCATAAAAGGACGATTGAAGGTTATGGACGATGTAGTGTGGCATTCATAGTATTGATATTGAAATGAACAAAGAACTGTGCGGTTTTCATCCACCCACAAACAAGAATGGCGGTTACAAGATTTACAATAATCTTTTGAATGGTGTTGCAGTTTAGATATTTTCCAAGGATACTTATAAGAGTAGGTAGTATGATCGAATATGTTGCTCTCGATTATTGGACATCAATTCATTTTTTTAAATATATATTTTCATTTAATCCATCTAACAACATACATAAATGGGTTTAATTTTAAAACTAAAGCTCGATTCAAAGTAAATCTGGACGCACGGTTTAATACACCACCGCGTCCCTGGTGTTTGGAACAAAAAACGTTTGACAGGCATTTGTTGATGTTTCATTCGCGAAGAATTCTCGGAAACTTTTTCAAACAGGCGTATGTCATTTTGTAAACATTCAAAAGTAAATTTCTCGAAATTCTCAGTACCCTCAAATAAAGTAGCATCATGTAAAGCAATGTTATTCCTTGTGTTGGTGGCCCAAGTTTGCATGAAAGTGCTAAGGGTTTCGAGAAATTTACGTTTGAATCTTACTTTCCCTCTTTGTTTACAAAATGACATACGTCTGTTTGAAAAAGTACCCGAGAATTGGTGAAAAGAAGGAACTTGAAAAAAGAAAATTAATTGTGCACAAATATCTAGAGAATCCTTCGTGGTCTGTTTCAAAAATAAAAAATAGCAAAAGTGTTAAAATTCCCAAAGTCAACGGTGTGTTTCGTAATCAAACTGATACTCTGAGTGTGGATAGAGCACAGCGCATCTATCATAAAAGTGGCATTAAGGACAAAGAGCTGAGGAGAAAGGAGTTGAGGTACGTGAAAGGCAACCCAGGTGTCTCCATACGTGATTTGACAAAGAAATACGATTCTAACTTTTCCACCGTGCGTAACATCCTTTCAAGAGAAGGATATAAGTCTTTTTGTGCCAGTAAACATCCGAATTGCTCCCTGAAACAAAATTTAGTGGCCAAAAAGCGAACACGATTACTACACGAACGAGTTTGGACGAAATTTGATGGCTGTATTTTAATAGATGACGAAACATATGTCAAAATGGATTATAAACAATTCCCAGGACGAAAACTTTACCCGGCAATTGGTCGTGGGGATGTCCCTTCCAGGTATAAATTTGGTTTTGCTGATAAGTTTGCTCGGAAACTAATGGTTTGGCAAGGAATCTGCAGTTGTGGCCTTAAAACCAAGGTTTTCATCACATCTCACACAATGACGTCGAAGGTTTACATTAATGAGTGTCTGAAAAAGCGGATTTTACCCTTCATTCGGCAATACAAGACCAACGTTATGTTTTTGCCGGATCTCGCCAGCTGCCACTACTCTAAGGAGGTAGTAGAATGGAATGCTGCCAACAATGCTAGTTTCGTCGCCAAAGAGATTATCCTCCGAATTGCCCTGAGTTCAGAGTTGGGCAATTGTCAAGCGAAAACTTCGAGGATGCGGTAAAGAAGTGACAAACGCACAACAAATACGTTTAAAGTGGAATAAGTTCGCCGATACAGTGTCACCAGCGACTGTGCAGATCATGATGGCATCGATCACAAGTAAAGTGCGACAGTTCGTTCGAAACGGTAAAATGAAATAAATTGTTATATATCGTTTTAAAGCTGAAGGAATACCCTTTTGTTTGACGTTTCGATCAACCGTGTATATTTTTGAAATTCTTGAGTTACGACCACTTCAATGCTTCCAGATTTACTTTGAATCGGGCTTTATGACTAGTGCAGCATACCTGTAGCAGTTAATATTCTAATACATGATTCAAAAGTTTCTCCAAAATTAAAAAGGTCTTCAACTAACGAAAATGTTCGGATGCATGGAGTCAGTGGCTCGTAGGACGCATAGGAAGTCCGATCAAATCTGGTCAGCAGCAAAGATGAAGACCTCAGGTAGCTTCTTATTGCTTGGATGTCAATGCAGGAATGGATTGTAAGTGTTAGGTACGTCGATTTCGCCGTTCAAAAGTTTTGCAACTTTTCGTGATGAATCCCAATTGACGTGAATCATTGAGGAGATATGCTGATTAAAGGTGAACTTTGCGTCCAGTACAACACCTAAATCACTGATCAACGCGCTCGAGGACATTTCCATCTATTCGGTAATCGAAGGTGATAAGGCTTTTTGATCGATGGAACGTAATAACTATACATTTGGCATTGTTTATAACGAGTTTGTTCAGCTAACAGGTCTTGTAGCTTGAAACAGTCCTCAAAAGATTTTATCACAAAGTAAATTTTCAAATCGTCAGCATATAAGAGCAATACAGCATCGTTAAAAACAACGCAACCAAAAAACAACGCAAACCGAAGGCGGCCTTCAACTCCGTGTACAAAACATTCGCTTGAAATTTAGCTTCAATCTGCGAAATACAGGCACTTGTGAAGTTCAGTAGGTTAGTCGTAACGGAGCGGCCTAGCATAAATCCATGATGATTACATGAAATGTAATTCTTTCTGCAGCTAAGAATGACGTAGCTGATGAATATTTCGAAAAATTCGATCCGGCGTCGAAGCTGGTGATTCTTCGACAATCCCTCACATTTCCTTTATTAAATACAGAAAAATACGTGAAAGATTGCTTGCACAATGCGGGGAATTTCTTTCGCTCAAATAATCTGTTAAAAAATATGGCCAAGAGGACCTGCTCAAGTAGCAGCACAGTAACAAAAAATGACGGCTGGTACACCAGCAGGCCCAGGTGAGTATGAGCTTTTCAATTTTCTGGAAGTAGCAATGATCATTTCCGAGGTAAAATTAAAAATAGCCATGTCTACAACGTCACCAGGTAAACTGGATCCCGCGGCTTCAGCTTCCAGTTGAGATGTGAGGCCAGCAGACAAAAAAGACGCAAAGTACTTGTCGAACAGCTCACAAGATACGTACTTTGATGAAGATTCTGATTTGTCCAAGAATACATTCGAGAAAATGGAAGAATATTTCATTTTAGAATTCACCGAACCCCAAGAGGACTTTGGAACTCTACGCAAACTAAATTGCACACGCATGACATTGTCAACAACCTCCTTAACTGAATATCTTAAGGTGCTGAGGCTGGATTCCTAGTCTTGAATGTAAAATAAATTCAACTCCGAATAGCATTGATAATAACAACAATAGCGTGTCCCCCTTGGTACCCCTGATTTGGCTACAACGTCATTCATTTGCGAGTAAGTACTATATTTCATGAAGTGTCATCGTTGGGAATTACTCAGGGGCCTGGCAGCCCTATCCTAGTTACTAGCATTTCACAGTATGCAACATATCACGGGCCTTATTTGAATAAGACCCGTCTGACGTTTGTTACTGCGGGTACGAACACCTGCATTGTTTACAAACAATGAATCTTTTGAAGTTTGGATGTTCGAGATGTTGGCTACATGAAACTGGCTGCCAGTTAGGTCCTTGGGATTGCTCGCAAATGAACGACGTTGTAGCCAAATCACGGGTACCAAGGGGCAATCGATATTGTTGTTATTTTCAAAGTTATTCGGAGTTGAATTTATTTCAAATTGTTAAATAGGGTACGGGACGGGTTTTGATCAGTTTATTCAGCACCTGGGACATTTGATGAGGCTGTATGTAATCTATAATCTGAACTGCCAATATTTAGACTTTCATCCCTCTTCTTACTTCTGATCTATTCATTCAGTAACGAGCATTAGACTCAGAAAAGTTCATAGCCATGGAATAAAGTTCCCAATTGCAAGGACTTATTAAGAGCATGCGAATTGCTTTCCGATCAAGAAAATGTTTTCTTCGCCATATGTACATAAACTAGAAATATTGTATGAATGCGATTCCGTGCATGTGTGCGAAGGCCAAATGAAATAGGCCGGTTCACGATTTGCTGCAAACGTCAATTACCTTAACGCGCTCCTTCGTTTAACCCATCCGCTCTCGAAAACAATCAACCAAAACATGTTGATTGCTACGATCACAAACTCGTCTACTAGCAGGTTATGAGACAGACGTATACGACCAAACTTTTAGTTGGTCATTGATCTTCAAATTGGCAATGTGTATTTCTTGTTTCATTTACTCTCATTCCAATGTTAGCCAAAGCGACTGTGACGACAAACGGGATGCTTCGTTTAAAAACGAACAAATGTAAGGGACAGCAGGCTTCACGTTACAATACCGGTGCGCTATATCCATGGTTGACAAAAAAGAGAGGAAACATAGGCTCTTTCAAAAGCAACAGTGATGCCATAGCTGCCGCTCAACAGTGAAGCATTATTTATCATTGAGTACTATTGGACAGATCCGAAACATTTTTTTTTTATTGCATATGATAGTGCCAGATGATGGATAATATAATCATAAGCATAGATCAACCTCAAATGACTGGCAGGAACATGAAATAAATAGTGATTTCAGATTATCTATATATGTAATACATGTTAGCTCAATGTTCAACAACACATTCTGGCAACAAGCCTAAGTGTGAGAAGGAGCTGATGAAGACATTCCCTACGGTACACGTGATTAAATGCAAAATACACAAAGGCAAAATTTGAGTGAACTTCTTCAGCAGGTAGGAATCTGATGGTTTTCTAGATGATGTATTTAAATCTTCAATATGACAGTAATAAATTGGTAATCAATCATGATTTATACATCGAACCATTAGCTCGATAGATAGAACTTATGATCGTATTATTAAAAGTGAAATAATTTGGAAAATGTTGGAGTTTCAGACCTATTTCCAGCAATTGATTAAAACAATCACCCCTGATTTTGCTGTCTCCTACCCTATACTCAAAGGAAAAAAGCAATCAAAGGTTAACGATTATCTTCCGAATTCTTTTTATCTGATTAAGCAGTGCTGAAAATGATAAATTGCAAAGCAGAACATCAAAGATAAGAACCATTAGTGAATTTTGGCGAAGATATCAATTTCTGTGATGGGTCACTAAGCCGAATAGATCGTTGAGCAGAATCAGTCACTAAACTTACTGAGTTACTGATCATTAATTTATGTGTTGTTTTTTGCTTGGAATCGCTTCCTGTACTAATTTCAAAGCAGGGTAAAACTTCTAAGAGTCATGGTTGTGAATTTAAAATTCAGAAATTGAAAAGAATAACTCATGATACTCATCGCAATTCTTTGTCATAATATTTTTTTTTTTAATTCAAAAGAACTGCTGATTCAACTAAGGAAGAATCCCATAAAAGTTCGATTGTTTCATGTCCCAAAGATTCTTTTTAAATTAGGAAGAACTGCTTTTGATTGAAAGCAGGAAAAAAATCCCATAATAGTTCATTGCTGCAAATCACACAAAAATTCAAAAATACTAAGTTCTAAAATTAACTGCAAATGACGAGATTTCAAATTAGGAAGAACAGCTTCTTATTTTTAAAAAGAAGAAATCTCCCACAAAAGTTCAGTGGTGTCTTGTCAAAAAAGATTTAAAGAAATACTCATTTTAATCTTCCACAAGGCATGTTGGAAAATTTAAAGTTTTGAAATAAGGAAGATCTACTAGATGGTCCATTGTTAAAAAAGGGAATGAAAGTTCATTGGTTTCATGTCTAGAAGATTTCAAGAAATAATAAACTCAATCTTCTTCGGTCCTAAATTCGACCTAATGACTCATTGGACCTAATGGCATCCGGCTTAATGGCCCTAAACCTCAATTTTCCAATCCAGGGAAGTTTCATCGAAAACTCATCATCTTAAATTTCAATACAGTGTCTTAAAGGACCAAGCTGCCGGACGCCCAGACTGAGTTCAATGTCTGCATGAATCTCTGATACATCCACCACATGTTTTCAAAACCATTTGGATGTCAAATGGTTGGTTTGTTGTTTGTTGAGGATTTGTTTTCGATTGAATAATATCCCCCCGAAAACCCATGCAGACCTTTTCTGGCAATGAATTGCGCTTATCAGTAGCATAACCACATCTCACGCAATCCAATTCGATCCCATTACACCACCACAGCCCAGCATTGTAACGCCTTCCATCGTGTATTCGCACCTCCTCGCACACTTCACCGTCGATTATCGGTCTTTCGATTACCATAAGTCAAATTACATCAGGAGCAGGTGGTAACTGGCTGCAATCACGGTTTTCTCCGCCAATAATCACTCGAGAGGAGCCCCCGCCGCCCGAGAGGTGAAGTGCCGACGTACGACGTGGAACCCTGACAGAAATGAATAATTCGCTTCCAATTACATCCGAAAGAGTTTAGAGACCGTTTGGAAATATAGCTACTCCCATTAGCCTACCAAATAGACCGGGGCGGTACGATGCACGCGTCTATGCGTTTTATATTGGCTAACTGATGGTCATCGCCAAGCGTTTCAGCGATTTCGAAAATCTGATCTTTTTTTTCTACCCTCAAGCCAAGTCCGGCCAGCCTATGTTTGTGGCAAAACGAGCCAATTTGAGTTCATTGGATCGAATCGGTTCGTTTTGTTGGTGAACTACCGTTTGAAGTAAATGGAATTAAAAATTGCAACACTTCAGCTTTTCGCATCAGGCTTGAGGCGGCAAATGGGAACCCTAGTTGGTCGTCTTCATCGTCGCCGTTAGGTGATTGCGATCTAAATGAGTTGTAAAGCGCCTGTCAGTCATAACGCACTTTGATCGTACCTCATCTCAATAGAAGAAAATATATGCGATGACGTTGGATGATGGCATATGGATGATTGCATGAATAGTGGCTTCTAATATGCTTCGACGACTATGACGACGCCGACGGCGGCAAACAGCTGCCGATGCCGAACAACAATGGTGCGAAGGTTTTTTTTTTCCTGACATGGATTTGAATGGGTTTCGTCGCCGTCGTCGACGTCGCAGTCGAACCTTTCAAACAATGGGCTATTGCATTGCATCAGGCTTCAAGATACAGATTAATTACTCATAATTCTCTCGCTATAACTTGCTAAGACTCGGGCTGTGCCGAAGCCAGCCGTTGTCGTCGTTGTCGTCGCGCAGGGAGCGAGTGATTGTTCGACCGTTCAATTATGGAGCGTTGCAACAACGGCTGGTAGTAGGTGATATTTATAGTCTATTCAGAATCTACATGGTTTCGACATGATTTCGATCTGTTGCAAGTGGTAGTGTTGATTTAGATCGGCTGAGAGAATCAGAAAACATTGTGTTTTCACACAATGACTTGAAGGAGCAATGCGTCTATGAGTGTTGACTCCAATCTAATCAACATTGCGTGACATGCACTGAACAATACGCTTGGTATCGAAATAAACACTCGACTAATTGTAAACAACAGGTTTTAAGACTAGCATGAGAATAAAATATGTCGTCGATCCTTACCTTAGGTACTACTTCGGTGTAGAATATGCTTTTCCTATCACTTGCACTACTCAAACTGGAGCTGGAACTGTTCCACTTCAATGTACCTCCACCATCACCCCCACAACCACCTCCAGTGTTGGTGATCTCACTCAGTGGTTGCTTCTCGACAGAAACGCCAATATCTGGGCTGTCTGGCTTCATAATGGGTCCTAAATCCTCAACGGTGGTACCAAATGGTTCAGCGTGTTGTTGTAGCTGCATACTTAACACTCCAAACATGCTTGTCCGTCGTCGTTGGTCGATTGCAAAGGACTACCATTGCCACAAACGGTAATCGCATTTCGTTTGGTGTGCGACTCGCGATTAACCTCCTAAGCTCGGTGCCATATCCACACAAATCATAAACTCACACACGTTTAATCCGCGTCACACTTTTGCTTTCGTTGCGTTCACGTCGTTGGAATTAAACTAGATACAATGTTGGTAATCGTAGGTCATCAGCGCGCGAATTTAAATTCACCATACGTCGTTTCGGGTTCGTTGCTTGCGATCGTTGGTTCGCCTCCGGCGTATTAAGTCTGGAAATGGAGAGCAAAAGGGGATGGAAAACACTAGCATTAATCAATGAACTTTCGTTTATTTGAACTTTCATGTTTGGAGTGGAAAGGAGACGTCATTAATTGCTACTATTAGTTGTCCAGCGTTCCATCGGGTTATGCTTTGTCTGTGAAAGTATTCAAACATAACGTCGAATGGTACGTGAAACATATTTTACGCATGAATACTAAAGGTTCAAATTGTTGTGACTAAGAAATTTCCATTCAATTAATCTATTTTAATGTGTATGATGAGACCATGTTGTCACTCCGAAATAAAACCTAAATCGTCCTAAATGAACCTGTTTTTCCTCTTGTGTGGGGTTTCCATTTACCCTCCTCTTGGGGGGGGGGAGATTTTTGGGGGGGGGGTGGTAAAAAGGGGTAAAGGGTGTATTCGATAAAAATGGCACACAGAAAATCTTCTGTAACTTTTGAATCGTATGAGTAAAAGACCTAGAAATTTGAGTAGATCTTATCCATAGTGTATTATTTACAGCTGCCAAGTTTCATAGTTATACATTCAGTAGTTCCAGTCATGTCGTCGAAACAAGAAATTGTCCGTGAGAAAATTTTGTGCACTCACAATCAAAATCCAGGGGCGTCCCATCGGTGGATTGCTAAAAGGCTTGGAATTGCAAATACAACTGTGTCTCGTGTAATAAGAACCTTCAAGGAGCATCTGAGTGTCCAAAGGAAGGAAGGGAGTCGTCGTAAAAGTGGTCCAATGGACAGTAAAATGGCCAGGAAAGTCGTACAACAATTCAAGAACCGTCCAAACGTGTCAATTCGAGATGTCGCTAAAAAGTCTAAGGTGTCAGTCGGTTTTGGGCAGAAAACCATGAAGCGTGCTGGGTTACATGTTTACAAAGTGCAAAAAGCCCCAAACCGGAATGAAAAACAAAACATCACTGCAAAAACCCGCGCCCGGAAACTTTTCACGAAGCTGCTCACCAAATCCGGTTGCATCGTGATGGATGACGAAACATACGTCAAGGCCGACTTCCGTCAACTTCCTGGGCAAGAATATTTCGTTGCCAAGTCGAAGTTCGATGTTCCGGAGGATGTTCGAAAGAAGAAACTATCGAAATTTGCAAAGAAGTTTCTAATCTGGCAGGCGATTTGCGGATGTGGTGAAATAAGTGCTCCCTTCATCACTTCCGGAACAAAAACGGTGCGATTTACACGGAAGAGTGCCTTAAGAAGCGTCTCTTGCCATTCATTAAGAAGCACAAAGGATCAACTCTGTTTTGGCCTGATCTAGCATCCTGCAACTACGCTCGAAACGTATTGGAGTGGTACCGAGCCAACGGAGTCAATTTTGTGCCAAAGGATATGAACCCACCAAATTCACCGGAACTTCGTCCAATTGAAAAATTCTGGGCAATTATGAAAACGGAACTTCGCAAATATCCCAAAACTATAAAAACAGAGCTAGAATTGAAGAAAATTTGGGTAAAAACAACAAAAACACTGGGAAAATCGGTTGTACAAAATTTGACGGGTGGAGTGAAAAGGAAGGTGCGGGCATTCGGGATGGGAGACGAAATTGAATAAAACAAATGTTGTAAATCAAAACTCATTAGTAGTTCTTCATTCCCTGAAAATTTCAAGAAAATCCGATAATCAATTTAATTTTGATGAGTATATATGTGTGTGCCATTTTTATCGAATACACCCTTTAGTCAAAAGTGCCTCAATTTACTAATTGAACTTTGGTTTATCAGGTCAACCATATTATGTGTTCAAGGAATGACACTTTTATGATTACTATCATACATTATCGAGAAAATAAAACAATTCTAATATATTTCAAAAATAAAAACGTGTCCCTCAAATTTTTTACTGAATTCTATCACCTTCGAACAATTGATTTAAAATAATATATAAAGCTATGAAATTGTAGTCAAACTATTCGTTTATTATTCTTGGATTTACTTTTGCAAGACTTCTTTTAATGTTCTTAGACAATCGTGCAGACAGTGTTGTTTTGTTACGTGAAAGAAATGAACATATCTAGTCATATACTGGCAGATTTTTCAGATCTTTTTCATATCTAGTCATATACTAGCAGATTTGTGGGCCGGTAAGCACATTACAAAGCATGTGCTTACCATCCCAAAATTGGGATATGCTGTGATTATTATAAACTTTACTTTTATATTGTTGGAAAAACTGATATTCAAACAAAGACTACAATTATTTTCTCCATTTTCACTTCAACCAAGCCTACCTAATACTGAATTGATCAACCATCTGCATAACTGTGCCTTGTCATCTTTGTTTATTTTCAAAACAATTTTCAACGCGGGTGGGACGTTTTGCATATGGATTTTTGGCATATGGATGTTTGGCCGAATTGATGTTTGGCCGAATGGACGTTTGGCCGAATGGACGTTTGGCCGAATGGACGTTTGGCCGAATGGACGTTTGGCCGAATGGATTTTTGGCCGAAAATTGTCTATTCGCATAAATGTATTGCAGAGAAAAGGAAATAAGGAACCGAAAAAACATTCTCGAACACTTAAGATAGCATCCAGATATTCTAGACTTATTACACTTAGAGTTAATCAATATGTGTGCGCATTTGCAGTAATAAGCATTCTTATTAAGTTTCAACTATATCAAGTCACTAAAAAACCGAAATTTTTATGTTCTAAAATGCAAAAAATGGTATTCGGCCATTTGCCCATATACATGAGAAGTATGAATATGTTTTGATAAAATCTTAGACTCCTGATTTTTGGTGGAAATATGTATTATGTGAAGCAGCTAGACAGAATGGGTCATTATTTTCTATAATCTTGAAGAAATATGCAGTTCCTCCGAAAGATACCTTCTTTTGATTCTTTTGATTTTGATTTTTGATTTTGATTTGCCCTTGGGCTTTTTGGGGGGATAATTTTTCTTTTTTTGAAAACAAAATTTTTAAATAAGGGGTATTTTTGGGTTTTTATTAAATTTGTTTTTTTTTTTTTTTTCTTTTGTGAGGTTGTTTGTAATCAATTGATAAAAAATTATTTGTTTAATTAGTTTCGTAATTTTTATTTGTTTGGGGTGGTGTTTTATGGTAGAAATTTTTTTTTTATTTTTTTTTTTTTTAATTTATTTTTTTTTTTTTTTTTTCACATGTGGGGGGGGGGGTGGCAAAAAACATTGAATTGGGAATATATCTTCTGTCTTTTTTTGTTTTTTGTTTTTTTTTTTGGTGTGTGTCTCTACACTGAAAATTTATTTTCGTAAATAAGCTTTCACTCGTTTCGTAAACATGGATTTTGTACATAGAACAAATGTCTCGTGTATTGTATAAAACATTCATATTCCTTTTTATCTGGTGAAATGCTATCATTACACCTTTTTGTAGAATGCACGAAATGGATTTCGTGAAGACCAGCCAATCGCTGCTTTTCTGTTGGTGTTGCTGCTGGGATGGGCGGGAATAATTTATTTATCCCAACAACAAAATTAAAGCGCTGCCGAGAATTATAACTTCATACTCATTAATCAAGTATCTTTACATGTGTCACCATGGCCTAGTGAGATCAACCACGGATTCAACAACAGCTCTTTACAAAATACGGGATCAAATCCCATGCCTGAAACATTTAAAAAAAACGCTGGAGAACTCCTCAATTACATTTCAAGTCGATAAAGTAGATCTGTCCGTCATTCTTGCACCTACCAGAGAGACGTTTCTTTTTAATTTGTAGTAAGATATTCGTAGCTCTTTGTATTGTTTTTGTGCAATGAACGATTTTTTTTCTATTTCAACAAATGCTTCGTGCTTTTGACAGTAGCGCGTGTGGTATTAATAACGAAGATAGCTTCATAGAACGTACAAATCAATTTCGTTGTAGAAAACAACGAATGGATTCGTAAGTGCTACTTTTAATTTTGTAATATAAACTAAAATTAATTTTCAGTGTAGTGGATTATTCATTTCAAGAAAATTCCAAATTTTGAGCTCTAACACTGCGTCAACAGTTCATAGTTATCATGGAAACATTTTGTGGTTTGGGGTGAATTGGATTTTTGTATGGTCGAAAATGTTGGTGCTAGGGGTGCGGTGTTTTTGTCCAAAATATTTTTTTTTTTATTTTTTTTTTTTTTTTTTTGGGGGGTGTTTTTGTTTTATTTTTTTTTTTATTTTTTTAATATTTTTTTTTTTTTTTTTTTTTTTTTTTTTTTTTTTTTTTTTTTTTTTTTATTATTTTTTGCGGTTAATGGCCTATTCAACAAAAAATCAATTTGGCAACCAAACGTCCATTCGGCCAAATGCTATTCGGCCAAACATCCATATGCTCCGTATGCCAAAAGTCTTTATGCCAATCGGGGTATCATCATTTTCAACTACCAATACCACACAAATGCCTCGAAAGTACCTAAAAACGGTAGGCCCAAAGGCCTGTATCGAGTACACACAGGAAGTCCGGTTGGCCTCGGTGATATCCGTCGAAAGTGGTGAAATTGCTATCCGCCAGGCTGTGCGTCAATACAGTGTTCAGTATGGCACCGTTTATAGCACGACGGACAGACCTTTCTGAAGGACTACAAGGAACGTGGTCTATGCAAGGTGATACAGAAAGCAGCAGACTGAGGATTCTTCCTCCCACCAAGTCAGATACACCATTCCTACTACAAAGTTATTTGGACACAAAACTACCAGGATAAAACTAGATATGTTCATTTCTTTCACGTAACAAAACAACACTGTCTGCACGATTGTCTCAGAACATTAAAAGAAGTCTTGCAAGAGTAAATCGAGGAATAATCAACGAATATTTAGATGAACTCGCCATAACCCTTCCAGAAAACTTTACCGATATCCGGAGTCAAAGACAGTGGTTGTGAGAAAGGGACAGAGACATATCAAAAACGTGCTTGACCATTCAAAGAGTTCATTTTTGGTCATGTTTGCGGAAGCTGCCGGTGGAGCTGTATTGCCACCATACATCGTTTACGCTGCTTTACGTCTGTACCCGACCTGGACTGAAGGAAACCCGAGAGGTGCTCGTTATAATCGAACAAAATCTGTTAAGGTTACGATTTACCTATAACAAAAAAGAAAACACTCAATGTTTATGCTCATTTTTCAGGATCGTTTGATACGATGGTATTTGAGAATTGGTTTCACACAATAACTTTGCCATACTTCAAGGGCGTGAAAAATGACGATCCAGAGGTAAACATTGGAGATAATGTTGCGTCGCTCTTATCGTACACAGTCTTCAAAAGTTGCCTCGATAACAATGTCCGATTTGCGTTCCTGCCGCCAAACGCTACGCATATTTGCCAACCGCTAGATGTGGCGCTCTTCAGGCCATTGCAGAAATCATGAAGCCAAACACTGGAAGATTGGAATAAGCATAGTCGATGTTCCGTTCCCAAACATCGATTTCCTGGTTTGCTGAAGGCTGCCATGGATGACATCCAGAAGAGCAGCGCTCAAAATATGCGATCGGGATTCCAAGCAACTGGAATTTACCCTCTCAATAAGATGATAGTTCTGAAGAAAATCGTTACTTGGGAACTCCTCTTCAACTACCTTTACAAGCTAACGTACCAACTTCCATACGCATTTTAGTGTGAAGCTGTTGATCGGTTTTATCTCAACATTTCTAGCTTTAATAAGCCCTTCTTCAGCACTACTAAATCATAGAAGTCAATAATCAGCATTGCTAAGGATAGAAGTTTATGGAATCGACAATGCTCTACATGCTCTTAACCAACATTGTCGTCTGCATAAAAATAAGATATTTTCATTACTATGAGGGTAAAACCATCTATGAAGCGCCAATTATAGTACTCCGGTTGTGTACAGTCAAACTTTGACAGCTTTTAGCAGTTTTTTTTTCAGAAGCCGTATCGAACGCAGTAAAAAACCTCCGTCGAAGCGCTCTGTGGCGAAGAAATCCGCCATCATGTGGCATTCCTATCAATATGATACAGCAGATCCGGCATCTACAAGATTGCTGGACGATGGAAAGAGCTAGAATGGTTCCTGCGCGACCGAAACGTCCAGCATAAGCTGAAGCACAAAACCGAATAGAAGTTGGCAAAATACTTCCGAGCTTGAGTGGAGAGGACGGTGTTACCGGACAAACCGTCAAAAAGTACGGAAATAGCCAAGGTAAGGGTAACTTGCTTAGAACAGTGCGCCAGCCAGGATATCGTACGCACTAGACACACAATGTTTCATAACTGCGGCACTTCATTTTTCAATCCATACCACATGTGTGGCACACTGAGGAACACTTTTGACAGTTGAGCTTATAGAAATAAGAAACCAGCAACTTTGCCTATATGCATTGCCTGGTTGCCAGGCTCAGCAGAAAATAACAATTTGGGCTGTCAACACATCGACAGAACATTGCAACGCTTGTAGACACACTCAAAAAAATAGCACTGGAAAAAAGTGTGCTCAACTAGATTTTTCTGGCAAAGCGCTAAATGGGGGTGGTGATGAATAACGAAACATATTTGACCAGCCCTATGACACTCGGGGTCAGAGCATCACTATATCAGAATCAATCGACAACATCGGAGCGACGAAGGCCCATTACGTCAAAACCACAGTACAATGGATGCAAGAAAACGGAGTAGATTTCGTTGAGAAAGACGTCAATCCTTTCAATTGTCCCAACTTCGTCCAGTTGAATGCTACTGGGCTATCGTCAAGCGCAACTTCAAGAAGAGCGGTAAGGAGTGGAAGGCCATGGAAGAGTTTAAAAAGAAATGGTGTGCGGCTTCCAGAAAATGCAACAAAACTACTTTCCCAAACCTCATGAGTGTTATCAAATCCGAAATCTGAAACTTCGGGAAATAAAGTTGCTTGAATTTTTTTGTTTAAACTAAGAGAGCAAGGCTTGAATTAAATGATACAGTTGTTTTTAATTTGATGTTGTTGTTTTTATTTAAGCTATGATATGTTTGCGATACAGTCCTTGCATTACTTTGTTGGGGCATTAGTCGTTTCAATGTGTTCCCGTCCAAATGAATTCAGTACGCCAAGTTTGTAAATGAGCAGTGGTGTTGTGTGTGCAATCCAGCGCCCACCGTCCGGCAGTATTTCTATGGAAGAAACATGTTTGCAGTTAAAAGAAATGTTGTCTAATACTACAAACATGTTTAGCCCGAGAGTTGGATGGTGATAGCTCTGTTAGGCTCCAGTGACCCATTTCAGAACGTCTGGTGTCTCACGTCCATTCCGAGGTCACGTTCACTTGCAACAAGCCCCGCATAAACACATTACAAACATCAAATGGATATTAGTGTTGTGCATACACTTCCATCATTAAAGTATATTATGTTTTGAGGATGGCACGTAATTAATAGTGTCGTTCAAATTTGGTTATAATCAGATAGATCTCACCGGAAATTGTTGCTGATGTCCCTTCATTTGGTATGGCAAGCCGTCCCCTGTAATGCTAAAGGATGGATTTTGTCTCTACAGGAGTAGCGCTCCGCTATCTGGCGGATAATTTCACCTCGTCCTTTTCGAAACGAACAGCACGAATACAATTAGTAAAAACAACCAATTCGAAAAGAAATTTAAGTTGAAAAATCCCTGTGCAACGAAAAAAAACAAGTTGACAGCTCTTGAAAACTCGATCGGCAGCGCTTGCTGCGATCTCTTGTAAATGAGAAGGGGTATTGACACTTTAACAAAATCTCAACACTCTGCGACACCACAATTGAATGAAATTTACGTACAGAGAGATAATCAAATTTGGCTTCGATTTGAAGCAGAAAAAACATCAATTTCTGTTAAGATCCGTTTGAGAAAAAGAAAAACCGTTAGTTGTTTAAAACAGGCCCTAACAGGCTTCAACAAGCTGTAATTTTAACAAACACCTTTATAAAAGTTTCACAAAATCAATGACCTAAACTGCATTTTCAACAACGAATTGTTTTTCGCCACAAACTTTTTGCGTAGCAGGAAAGCTCTTCTATAATCAAATTGTGAGATTTACAATTCACCTGCCTGTTGATATCGGTCGTCAAGAAAACGTGAACCATCCGTGAGCTTTAATAATCCAATCATCAAAGCAATTGAATATCATCCACAAACGAGGAAACACAGTCTGATTGTTGTTCCAGAATGTCCAGATCCGGGTCTTATTATAATCAATTTTCACGCAATTTCTTCCAGTTCCATTGATATGAAAAACAAATGATGGAATTGGTTGCACCAGATATGTGGAGATAATGAGAAAATCATTAATTTTCTGCTTATCGTTCATCAAAATAATGGGAGGTATTTACTTAACCAATCAGTGCAATATTTTGCAAATAAAAAAAGAGGCTGAAATTTCTCCCGAGCCTGCAAGCGAACATTTTTGGCGTTTTATATGAAAGCCCTAAGTAATTATTAACGATGCATTAACAAACATAATCTACCATACTAGTACGGCGCTTCAGTGTCTTATCATAATAAAAGCCATTTATACACAGAAAAAAAGCGTTCCCGAAAATTAAAACGGACCGTGAACTAGTTCGCGTTTTCAGGATTTTTCCCTTTAAACGTTATTTAGTTCATGATTGCGTGATTCAGTTCACGGTGTATTTTTGCTTGCTCTCAAATTCTTGACAGCAGTTAACGGATCTAAGCACAGTTTTTCCGTGTAAAGATACTCATTGGCTCATAGTTCGCAATATCAATCAAGTTTGATTCCCGGTCAAAGAGATCATTCGGATTAGAAGTTTTCGCGAATTTTTCTTAGTCTTGCTTGCCACACAATGTATAAACTGATGCTTTGATAATGGCAATGGATACTCTTAATTTATTGACTGTCAAAAAAAGACCACTAACTTCAGATTGATTGTAATGTTGGCAGCGAACCATAACTATAGTAGGTCCACAAAAACTGTGATAGTTGGGATCAGCTCTAGCTGTAAGTTTTAATAAGCATTAGGAATCAGTTATAATGAATTTTACATTTCAGTCATGCCCGTTCCCTTGTGTCCTCTGCTGTATTCAGAAGTTGTCCGTAGGTCGCTTGCCTCTTGATCGATCCACCGATGCATATATATTATAGGGTGTCTCAGAAAGTCTAAGCACGATTTTGATGCACCCCTGTTGCTTTTTTTTGGTTTTTTTTTTCGTCGGCCTATTTCCTCACATGGTGAAAATCACCGACGCCAGGAAGACGACTCCACCACCTGGACCCTACATAACGACTCATGAATATGAGCCGAGACCAACGGCTTTACTTCCCTTCAGAAGGAAGACGTGACCAGATTTTTTCGCCTCAGAAAAACCACCGACGTCGACTGGGATTGAACCCAGACCCACTGGGGTGCAAAGTAGCAGTCACGCTTACCACTACACCACCGACGCCGGCAAGCGCCCCTGTTGCTGTCAGATGACGTTTAAACAGCTGATCATTACTGTGTATCATTGTTTATATTTCAATCTATACCTTTGTGAGTCTCAAGTGCATGTGCATTTACTTTTCATGAAACTGCGAAGCATTTCCATGGAAAAGCGCAAACAGATCGTGCACAAATGGTGCACTTTTCCCATCATTTCGCTGATTCGGTTAGCAAAAATGGAAGCTGTGAGCATCGGAGCAGTTCGCAACGCAATTCGCAAGTATGGTGAGGAGTCTTTCTTTCAAAACTAGAAAAAATCCGGACGTAAACCGGGCCCTGTGGACCAAAACCTGGACCGGAGAATCACGCAAGCGTTCGCCCGTAAAAAGGGTACTTCCGTTCGAGATGTGGCCAAAAAGCTGGGAACTTCGAAAAGTAACGTAGACTGAGCAAAGATACGAAAATAACTGAGGACTTTCAAGAAGCAGCAGAAGCCAAAACGAAGTGAAAAACATGCAGCATCTGTCAAACCCAAGGGGGTGGGGCGTAAATTATACGATAAACTGTTGTGTGGAAAATCGGAATGCGTGATTATGGATGGTGAATCCTACGTGAAATTTGATTATATGACGCTTCCGGGTGACCAGTAGCCTGAGACAACAGTTAAATTCCAGTTTCCTTATGATTTTTGGAAGTCTTTTAGGCCCTATAACAACTGTGCGAAATTTCAGCACGATCGGTGATACTATGTTCTAGCGCCCGTGGTTTTAATTTTACATAGGATTTTCCATGGGGAAACTTCCTTTTACAGATAAAAATCTGGCGAAGCGAGCCATTGTCCTCCAAAAATAAATCAATTCAACCACTCCCTGAGACATTTTTCAAGGAAACTTTTCTTCGAAGACTGCAAAGTGATCCAACGCTTGTGGAAAAAGTTATTAAGCTGAAACTGCTGCTATTCAAACGAACGGCTCATTGAACTGTTTTTCTAGCAGCACTGCAACATGCAACCTGCTGCTGGCTGCACGAAGCAACCACACTGTGTGTTGTTCATGTTCGCTCAGCATTGAGGAACTGTGCTGCTAGAATAACTTTTTCCACAAGCGTCGGATCGCTTTTCAATCTGCGAAGAAAAGTTTTCTTGACACTTTTCCCAGCGAGTGAAGGGGTTGATTTATTTTTAGAGGCCTCGCCTAGAGGTTTTTCCATAGAAAATATTATGGAAAATTAAAACCGCGGGCACTAGAATATAGTTTCACCGATCGAGCTGAAATTTTGCACAGTTATTATAGGAACCAAAAGGCTTCCTCAAATCAATGGGGAACGAATTTTGTTTTGTTTCATATTTCCGTGTCCAAAGCTAGTGACTAGTTCTACACGGTCCGTGCAGATCAAACTATTGACGATGCCGATATGCCAATTTTCAACGAAAAATCAGTGGGGTTGTGTACAAGACACGACCGGTTGACGTAGACTACGTTAAACCAAGTGATGCATTATAATGTCAGGGAAATTCTGTGTGGCTATTATTAGCGTTAGAAGGGTTTCAATTATTCGTGCCGGTCGCTTATCCTTACCGATAGAAGCAGTATAAGTCACAATATAACGGGTGCGGCTCTTATGGGACATTAGACCAGTGTTTTGAAGCCAGTATGTAAGAAAATTCTATTGTACGCTCTTGAGATATTATTTGGTGGCCCTGAAAAGGGCCGTTTGGTTTTATGAAGTCAGTATGTGGGAAAATTCTCTTGTACACTCTTTATAACTCTTTGGTGGCCCTGAAAAGGGCCTTTTGGTTTAAATGATGACACGGCCACGGTTGCACGTTTTACCATGGACTATTTTTAAGGCCTAGAAGATAGTTGAGGATCTGTTAAGGAATATAAAATTATTTAATTAATGATAGTTCTGCTCATTCTTATAATCATAATCGCTTGACATTACTAAATTTTTATTCGTAGAAAATCAAAATCGTTGGACGGTGGTTCAAGAAAAATGCATAATATTGCTGCCATTGCAAACGGAGGTCACGAACGAAGGTTAAAGCGGCAGAATCTTTATCACGACTAGTTGTTTGATCACAGTTCAAAGCCAAGTCGAGATAAAGGTACTTCTTCATGGAATCAATGAAGGGAAGTTTCTCTGACTTTGGAACAATGATATTAAAATTGCCAGTCACAATAACTGGCATACCTTTTCTGATGTTTTTCACCAGGTTGCGTGCAATAAAATATTTAATCTTTTTGATAGTGAGACCTGGCAAAAACATATATAAAGTGTTGAACAATATATCAAGCAAACAAACAAACAAAGAAATCTAATTCTAAATCATACCTGGTGAAATGAAAATCGAAAAGAGCAACGTGGCTGTGTCTCGTATAACTAGCTCTGAAGTACAGATATCACCATATTGATCGGCTACTCCCAGTTGCTCGTCGTAAGATGCGCAAAGTTTCTCGATGATGTGCGGTCTTGTGGTGAAGGGGCCGTACGCCTTTTATATATGGCCACTCCTCCAACACTCACGCTATCACGCCTGACCAATGCAACTGAATTCGACTGCAGCACCATCCTCCTGACAAGTTTCACTTACAGCAATAAAGTCCACTCCTGTTAGTGAACTATCGGCTGAAACGTCTGCTGCATGTGCGCTGAGGTTCTCAATTTCGATGCTCATAATGACAACATTAGAGCGGCGGTTGTGAATCGTTTCAACTACTTTCACGATATCCAAGATTTCTGTTGAACATCGAAATAGGAAATTTAAAGAAAACTTTAGATATATTCCAAACCCAATAATGACAAAAATATTACCCTGGGGAAATGGATCATCTTCCAAGTAAATCGACAGTTCCGACATGGCTGATTTTCACAATTGTACACTATACAACACTATTGTAACAACTTTAGGAGTAACGCGAACAGAATGCTATGTGTTGCCAACTACGTTGTGCCAAGACATTGTAGTCTGTGATAGGGAATCTTCCATCGACAAACTTGGCGAGAGATCATTATGCATACTGTTAAAATTGTCAAAGAATCACACACGGACGCGTAAAACACATAGAAAATAGAAATAAAGGCTAGTACTGTACTCATCGCGATGACAGAACAAGGCAGAGCCTCACTGAAGGAAAGTCAAGACCCTCAACCTGCAAAGATGCCCCGACTGCAGGAAAAATAATTGTGTTGTCGATGATTAATCAGACTGAGTGTCGGGATGGCAGTGGATCTGAAAGATGTTTGCAAAACTTTATTGGTGAAAATTCTGCTACGGTTACAGCGTCCCAACTTCTTTGCAATGGGTATGGGAGAAAAGGTTGGTTAATATATCACGCATTAAAACATGTTCAGCGCATTATTTGTATCGATATCATGTGTAGGTTCGTATGATGTAAAAGCACGCGGCGCATGTCATCACCAGAATACAATTAAAACTAAGTTGAAATTTATTAAGACAGGGAGCAATAAGACAGATTTTCAATTGCTATGATGACATGCACTTTGTCAAATTGATTTAAATTTAATAAAAATCAATTTCCTACCTCGAGTTGAAGGACCTTCTCCAGCGTCCCAACTAGTTGTTGCCAACGCATTACCTCTTGCTGCTTTCAATTTCGCCCGATAACTACGAGCTCGCTCGGCATCGGTGCATGGTCGTTTCGGAGGATTTCCCGACATCGCTCTTTATGCGCTTCCTGAATCTGCGCAAGCGTTCTGGATCAAATCGGTTAGGCATTCTCACTTTCACTATGTTTCTCAAAAAGTTTTTCTTCCTAGAGGTAGGACTCTATCCAACGCGAATCGTTAACACAACAGAACAACTGTTTATAACACACTGCTAATTGGAATTTACAGAGAATGTTGGTTCGGAATATCATGTTCGACATCGAAAATGGTGTCCGTGATAGGGAATTTGTGTGGTTTAAGGTATGTGACGAAGCGAAAACAAGTTTTGCTAATACCACTGGCTGCCAATCGACAATTTGAAACGAAAATCCCAATCAAACAAACTCTCAAGCTGAGAATATTAAATTGAAAGTAGCAAAGATGGATTTGTATCTCGTAGGATTTTTCGGTGAAAATAAATCAAAGCACCGGCAGGCTTTGATTTATTTTCACTGATTTTATGGATCCGCTGCATAGCACACTGTTGCCTAGTAACGACTTGGCAAAATCCAATATGACTGCCAATAGACCGAAATGTAAGATAAACTCTTATTCAAATAACTCTCTTAAATTAGAAATTGAATTGATTTATTGATTCATCGCGGGTTGCGAAAAAATTTTCACCGACGGAGAATTGTCCTGCTCGCCTTCCATGGAGGCTCTCCCGCAAACAGTAGCGTTTTTGCAGTCGTGATGAACAAATCGGCACTAGATTAAATGGCGCACAAACCGAACGAAATATTAATTTAATTCTTATATAAACAACTCTCTAAACTGGATTGGTTGTCCTCAAAAGGACAGATTATTTATTAGTGGGTTGCGCCAACCAGCTGGGTAAAATTTTCCCGACAGCTCGCCCTCCATCGAGCACCGAACTAAATTTAAGATTAGTTCTTTAATAAACAACTCTTTTATTTTAATTTATTGTCCTCAAAAGGACAGATTATTTCCACCTACTGCTGCTCGCCCCCAAGGACGCTTACCCCCAAACAGCCACGATGAGGTAAGATGGCGGCTTGCACAAACCGACGCGATTGTGCGCCCCCATAATCCGCTATTTTACCTCATCATCGCTGTTTGGGAGAGCCTTGGTACTTACCACCACCAGCTGCTACGCGACCACCAGCTGCCTCTGCGACCAGCTCCGCTGCCGGACGAATGAAGCAGCTGCAACCAGCTGCCTGCGACCAGCTACCAGCGACCAGCTCCGCACAGCTTCAATGCTGCCAAACGAATGAGGCAAATTTTTCCTAAGTGTGCGTTTTATACCGTTCTCAGCTGCATGCGAGACGTACATGGAGAGACGAATGACATGATTGGTTAAAGTCCCTCTCTAATACAAAGTAGAAGAAGATGATGCAAGACGTTCCTTGCTTCGATTTGAAAACTGTGATAGGAAATTTGGTAAATTTACTCTGCAAAATGACATTATAAGACATCACCTTATATTTGCGTTATTTTCAATAGTTTACCATAGTTTGAGAATAATGTTTGACAATTGAATTGGAGCGCGGTAAAATTTCCGACCGATTGAGGAAGAAATCATGTAAATCTATCTTGGATTATTTGAGTTATTTGCGTACAAAACGTACGGTTTTTCGTGACGGTCGCAATATTTTAGATTTTCATTTGACACCCTACCCTTGCCGTAAGACGTAGTCTACGTCAAAATTCGGTAAAAAGCAATGGTTTGGCAAGTTATTTGTGAGTGTGAAATGCTTTCAAACCAGTTTGTAACTACTGATACGATGACTGCTGATATTTACATTCGGGAATGCTTGAATCAGTGCCTGCTCCCCATGATTCGGAAACATAATAATCCAGTACTGTTTTGGGCGGATTTACGCGAAGGACACGGTAGTCTAGTACAAAGCCAACGGAGTCAAATTCGTACCCAAGGAGATGAATCCTCCAAACTGTCCCCAGGCAAGACCAATTGAAACTGTTTGGGCTCTGACAAAGGCACATTTGCACAAACGTGTTAAGGCACCGGATTCTATCGAAACTTTTGAAAGAGACTGAAAAAAGTATCAAAAATCATTGGCAAACAATCTGTGCTGAAGCTAATGAGCAGTGTTAGATCAAAAGTCCGCTCTTTGGCGTACGATTAAATGGATCTTGGAAATGTCACGTTGAACTGTAGAAGAATATTGTAGAGAACATAAAAGTGCAATAAAAACTCAATTTACTTAAAAACCGAGCTCGTATTGTTATTTTTAAATCGTGCTTAGACTAACTAGGACACCCTATACTAGCTTTGTTGATATAAAAAGTTTTGGAGGTTCCCCGGTGGCTTGCAAAAAAAATTTTTTTTTTTCGCCCGCAACGCTTGTTTGTTTGTGAAAAAATGAATAGGGTTTGTTGAGAGTGAAATGTTAACATGAAAGGCACTTCGTCACCGTCTCATCAACCTCCGGGCACAGCCAAAAGAAGAGAAGGATATCAAGGAAAGTGACTTAGTTCATGATAGAATAAGGAATTAGTGGATAAGACAATACGTATCTTTTGGAGTAAAGGGTGTTTCGATCAAAATTTGGTCGACTTAAACTTGACGCATTTCCTTTCATCGTGCATTAAAAAATTTTGCACACCCCTTATTTTGAAGATGTGTGCGTGTAGCATCATGCCTCTATTTTGATTTTCAGATTAGCACTTCAGTTATCAAAATGTCGTCGAAGGAAGAGAAGCAACGCATCAAAATTTTGAACGGGCATGGCGAAAATTCAAACTATTCTCACGCCAAGTTTGCGCAATTGTTGAACGCGGCTGTTAACTGTCAACTGTTAAAGCTATGTCCATTTAGAATCCGGAATAATAAAATCATCTGTATCTCTGTAGCGGATTGATGTACAAATAAGTTTAATACATCAAAACAAAGGTAATTCACTGTACTTTACGGAAAAAATATCGATACAAATCATTTCTCTTCGTTTCTAATGAAAATTCGCAATTTGTTATTTATTCTTCCCATCAAACGCTGCACACCTCCGGAGTCAACTTCCTTGGCACATTTGTTCCACATTTTGGTCATCTGAGTCGCGTCCCGAGCCGTTTTTTCCCTTTTCTTAAGCTTTCGCTTCATTATTGCCCAAAATCTCTCGATGGGCCGGAACTGCGGGCAGTTGGGTGGATTTATGTTTTTATCGATGAAATCTACGTTATTATCGCGGTACCACTGGATGATTTCCAGGCTGTAGTGGCAACTCGCCAAATCTGGCCAAAACTTCACGGGGCCATTTTGGGCTTTAATGAAATGTAGTACGCGGTTTTTGAGGCATTCTTCCTTGTACAGCTTCGAGACCATCGTCTTATTCTTCACGAACACTTTGGTCTTTGCTCCGCAGGTGCATATCCCTTGCCAAATCATCAGTTTTTGGCCAGGAAGCTGTCCGAAATCCATTTTGACGTAGGTTTCATCGTCGATGAGCAGGCATCCTTGGTATTTCGTCAAAACCTGCTGGTACAATTTCCGAGTTCGAGTTTTGGTGACGAAACATTGCTTCAACGTTCTGTTTGGTTGCTTGCTGGCTCGATAAGAACGATATCCTGCTCGCAAACGAATTCTTCGAACAGTACTGCGAGCAGCAGCGTATTTTTGTGCGATTTCATTATCTGATAGTCCAGGGTTTGCTCTGACGGTTCTCAACACCTTCTGGTTCAATTAGATGAACCAGCCCAGGGCTGAAAATCTCGATAATCAAGGAAGGAACCTTCTGGTTCAGCTTGCGGTCATATGTTCCACTACGACGCTTACCTTGAGGCGCTCGATCCACGCTCTTTCGCTCCTTGAAACGTGTGAGCACATCATACATGGTTGATTTGGTGATTTTCAACGTTTTTGCGATTTTTATTGCGGACCACGTTGGATTATCAACGTGCGTGTGCAGAAATTTTTCTCTCCTCTCGGCTTCCGTCTGGAATAACTTTTGACTCACTGCACGAAGCACCGTGAAATTTATACCACAGAAAATGGGCGCCTAGGTACACAAACAGCTGTAAAAGAATTCTTGCAGCGGTCACTTTCCGTGCCGCTGCAACACAATAAGTGATTCCGGATTCTAACTGGACAGAACTTTACCAACATATTAAAAGCTGGGAGTGGCGCTTTCAACCGTAGATAGAGCTAAAAAACGAGCTGGACTGTCGACTTACAAGAAAGTGTTGACTCCAAATCGCGACGATAAACAAAACACGTCGGCCAAAGCACGATCGCGAAAGTTGTACACGACGATGCTGACGAAGTTTGATTGCGTGGTACAGGACGATAAAACTTACGCCAAGGCGGACTTTAAACAGCTTCCTAGACAGGAATTTTATACGGCAACCGGACGTGGAAAGGTGGCAGATATTTTCAAACACATTAAACTGTCAAAGTTTGCAAAGAATATCAGGTGTGGCAGGCCATCCGTACCTGTGGTTTGAAGAGCAACGTTTACATTGCGACCGGAACCGTCAACCAGGAAATTTATCTGAGCGAGTGCCTACAAAAACGTCTACTGCCTTTCCTGAAGCGACACAATTGTTCCATTCTATTTTGGCCGGATTTGGCATCTTACCATTACGGAAAAAAGACCACGGAGTGGTATGCTGCCAACAACGATCAAGTGGTGCCCAAGGACGAGAACCCTCCCGATGCATCAGCATCGATATGTCGACTTGTCAATCCCAGTCACATTTACTCACATATGAGTGACTCCACTTTTGACGAAAGTGAGTCAAAAACGATTCCAAATTGAGTTAAATTGTCCCGCCGTGTGCTGCACATCGGAAAAGCAAGAGAGCGTGAGCAAAGCTTAAGAAGAGATGGAGGAATCCCACCTACACCAGGGCCTTTTGAAACATCAAGGTCGTTCAAGGCTTTCATGACGTCCTCCAGCGAGAAACAAAGCGCTGGGAAGTTCATATTGAACTCCCGTATGTTGTCGAAGCTATTTAGATACAGAGGTGGCGCATTTGTACTATAAACTGATTGGAAGAAGCACGCAAACAAGTTCGCAGCATCAACAGGGGTGCTTCCAAAATGCCGCTGGGTTTTGCTTCAGGTTCGCTTGCAATCGCTGGACGTGTTCCTCATAACAGGACTTTAGTAGTAAGCTTTACCTCGTTTCGATTTTAGTTCCGATGGTTCTGGCAATGGGATGTCGTTTTCGTGACTTGCGTAGCATATTCCGCAGATTGCGTAACGGTGGATTCCACCAGTTTAGCACAGAAGATGGCTTTGTAATCCGTCGTCGGAGAGGAACTTGCGCATAGAGAGTTTCATATAGTTTGTCGTAAAATTGATCAGAAATAGCATCGACGGAATCACCCTCTAAAGTGTGTTGCCAATTAATAGTAGCCAATACATTATTCATGGAGTCGAAATCGCAGACCCTGAAGTTCAATTCAGGTGGATACGAATCATAATCAGGTATAATTGGCGAATTGTGAGCGTCGGATTGTGATGCTGGTCGATGTCCAAGAGAGGAACAGTAGGAACTTAGTAGGAATGTCAGCAGTATAATCAAAGAACGTCAAAAAACATCAGAAAGCAGTGAATAAATCAGCCACAAACAAAGCCAACACGCATATGAACACAAGCACACACGGCTTACGAGTAGGCGAACACTCACCCCGTATTGTTGCCTGATGGGTGGTTGGGGGAATTTTTTGAGATATACCAATATTATTAAAATACAAGTCCATAAACAATAACAGTCAAGAAATCAATAATTTCGCTTCCTCTATTTACAGCTCGTATAAAATCCGATAAATCCCATGGCATTTAGAAATCAACAACTAAGTTCAAATAATCAACCACCTGCTACAACATACGGCGTTTTACGCATCATAACGACTCAGAACTGGTCCACCATCACCAGCGAACAACTTTCATTCGAATACCAGATGAAAAATAAACACAATCATCCCACGCGAAATTTCATCGAGGTACAATTTAATATTTTAATGCCACTTTCCTTTCATGAAATACCATTTTCTCTCCGCTACGATGGTCACCCATCCAGGAGTCTTATGCACTGCCGACTGAGTTCCCGCACTGCAGCAGCTCCGGACCGGATCAGTATCAAAAGAAATCACACCGTTTCGCTGCGATCTCCACAGCAAGGGTGTCCCGGTGGACAATTTCTTGCGATCAGCGCCTGGTGATGTTGTTTTCAGCTGAGTTTGGTTTTCCATACCATGCATAATTTATGTCTTTCGCCTTGGTAAACGGCAAACGGTTGCGAAATAATGGGTGCAAGTTTGTGTTTTTTTATTTTTTTTACTCTTTCGGGTTCCAAGGCGAATAACGCGTGCACGCAACGACGAAACAGCGGGTTATTTTGCCAACACCGCCGGAACCGGATCTCGCAAATTCTCACCCAGAAGGTGCCCGGCTGCGACAGTTGGCTTTGCGGTTTTCACACTGGCCGTCGGCCACAATTAACCGCATGACTGAAGATACAAAAGTGATAACGATATTTAACCCGAATGTATGCGGTGGCATGGTTCATTGGATATTAGACTTACAGCGGCGTCCACGCGAGGCGGTTTAATTAATTTAGGCTATTATTTCAGCTCTCCATCTTAGGTTGGCGGTCGGGGTCTGTTGCTAGCGGATTTACGCTCAACACTATAATATGGAAAACTCATTTAATTTTATTACGGATATTTAATCGCTTGATTAAGCACCAGCTGACCAGTAAAACGGCAACCAGCCTCCAACTAGAAGCCACAGCATAAATCCGGCGTCTCTAGATTGAAGTCTCTTGCGCACGAAAACGACTTCGGTGAGTCACACACTAGAAGGCTCCCGAGTTCAAACATCGTACCGCGAAAAATAGAACAGAGAGCCTCGTGCAGCGACATTCAAGGACATTTTGCATCTAGCATGGACATTGCATTTTTTTTTTAAATTCCAATACGACAGTTCCATTCAAGGCAGAGTATTGTTGCCACCGAGCGGGGTGTTGATTCGTTCGAGTCAGTCGCGGCTTTTGGGTTGCACACAAGGTACACGCTTCAGGGTTGAGAAAATGTTTTTCCCGTTTGATTTATTCTCCTTTTACTTGACTCCACGGGGAGAACAAAAGGTTGAACTAATTGACAATGGGTGGAAACAAAGCCTGGCCCAAACGTGCGTGTGTTTCAGTTTCACAAAGTAATTGTTTGTCTACAGGGCACATTTTTTTTTTGCCTCGTATCGATGCACGAAAGGCGTGAGGTTTGTAGCTTGCTGACAGGGAAAAAAAAATTCCATTCAGAGTGTAGGATTGATTGTTATTTGAGACTTCTAGCAGCTTGGTCCGAAAAACAATTATCAAGTTAATCATATGTGTAAAAATCTAATGAGGTTTATTCATAGTTCAATATTTATACGGGAATCACATTCAAATTAAAATCCCTCTCGAAGATCATGGTTGTCACCTTGTCGTAGGTGAGAGGGCTAATCTCACGCAAAAGGACGTCATGGGAGACCAAGAACATGATCAGCAGTGATAGTATCACACTCTGCTTTCTTTAAATTGCCACGTCATGGTACGTTTATTTGGAGGCACTGAAAGAGGTGCGATACTGGCGCGTTTAGCCGCAATTCACTCTGAGACGAAGCTAGGAACAATCTACAAATACCTGATACCAAATAATCTACTAGATGTGCACTTTTCATTTGCTTGACAATTCTTTCAGTGTTGTTTATTCTCTAATCATCAGTGATTAAACATCAAATATACCTATACAGTTGGTATCATTAATAATCTTATTGTTCGCTGCATTATCGAAAAGGGTGAGTGTTTTGATCGTGATTGTGAGCAATTAATAATAAGTCTTGATGTTTCAGGTGCAGAAAATTCAAATATATATTATAATTTAAATGTGGGGTCAATACGACAGCCGTGATCAAAGCACTAACTCTGACAACATATTGCTAGGGTTTAAAGTAATAGCTATTCAAAAGCCTGGGAAGCCAGCGTCTGATTACAATTCTTACCGTCCGATCTCTATGCTATCATGTTTAAGGAAATTGTTAGAAAAAAATGGTCCTATCAAGACTTGACCGTTGGGTTGAATCAAACAACCTTCTATCAAATACGCAGTTTGGTTTCTGAAGGAGCAAAGGAACAAACGATTGTTTAGCGTTGCTTTCATCTGATATACAACTGGCCTTTGCACACAAGGAGTAACTGGCTTCAGTATTTCTGGATATTAAGGGCGCATTTGATTCAGTTTCCATAGATATACTGGCAGATAGTCTGCACAGTAGTGGTTTACCAGGAATTTTAAATAATTTTTTGTATAATCTACTGTCAGAAAAACAAATGACCTTCAATCTAGGCCAACTGATAACTTCCAGAATTAGTTACATGGGCTTACCCCAAGGCTCATGTTTAAGTCCTTTACATTATAATTTTTATGTTAAAGATATTGATAACTGTTTGGAAAATAGATGCACGCTAAGACAACTTGCAGACGATTCTGTGATCTCCTTTAGAGGTCGACGTGCGGAAATCTTGCAAAATTCCCTAGATAATCTGTCCATCTGGGCCAGAAATTTGGGGATCGAGTTTTCACCGCATAAAACCGAATTGGTAGTGTTTTCTAGAAAGCGGTTCCCAGCCCAACTGCGTCTCACGCTATTGGGAAGAGACATTACCCAATCTTTGACCTTCAAATACCTTGGAGTCATGTTTGATTCAAAATGCACTTGGAGTACTCACATTGCATATTTAAAACAGAAATGTCAACAAAGAATCAATTTTCTAAGATCAATTTCCGGGACATGGTGGGGTGCTCACCCGGAAGACCTCATTAAACTCTATAAAACAACTATTCTTTCAGTTCTCGAATATGGCTCTTTTTGTTTCCTCTCGACAAGAAACAGCCACCTCATTAAATTGGAACGCATTCAATATCGTTGTCTACGTAATTCCCCTAGTGTACGCTTCTCTTAACACAGTTCCTCCATTGACTACGATCTTTCCATGAAACAGGCTATTCAAGGAGTTCCAGATCAACTTCGACCTATTTTAATTCCCCATATTTTTATTGAAAAGTACCAACATGTCAACTGCAATAGAAAATTTTTCACTGATGGGTCACGCATTGATGGATCCACTGGTTTCGGTGTCTACTATGAATACTCATCTGCCTTCCGGAAACTTCAGGAACCTTGTTCCGTATATGTTGCTGAGCTGGCAGCAATCCATTTCGCATTGGGGATAATTTCCGACATGCCCCATAGACCATTATTTCATCTTCTCGGATAGTCTCAGTTCAATCGAGGCCCGGTCGATGGAAACAGTGAGCCACTCATCTTACTTTCTTTCAAAAATAAGGGAACAGAAGTGTGCGTTGGTTGAAAAATCATTTAGGATTACTTTTGTATGGGTCCCCTCACATTGCTCAATTCCAGGCAATGAGAAGGCGGATTCTCTAGCAAAGGTGGGCGCACAAGAAGGCGAGATTTTTGAAAGAAGAATTTCACATGATGAATTTTTCCCATTAGTACGTCAGAGTTCTCTTCAAAGTTTGCAAAACGATTGGACAAGTAATTCTCTTGGGCGGTGGTAACATTCCATTATTCCAAATATTTCGTCGAGATCGTGGTTCAAAGGTTTGGATGTAAGTTTTGGATGTAGTTTCATTCGTGTGATGTCAAGACTTATGTCCAACCACTACTCACTAGACGCACATCTCTACAGAATTAACCTCGCCGATAGCAACATATGTAGGTGCGGAACCGGTTATAATGACATCGCTCACGCAGTTTGGCACTGCCCGGATAATGATGCCTCCAGAGCACGACTATTGGACACCCTAGTGGCCCGAGGTAGACAACCCTTCCGCGAGGTAAGAGATGTTTTGGGAATGCGTGATCTCCCCTACATGCAAGGGATCTACGAAATCCTTTGTTTGTCTGACCTCAATGTGTAATGTCATCAACCCCTCTCCTCCTCGCTAGTAAATTCCCCGCCATTGTGTCCCATCTATACTTTCCTCTTGTCTCCGTGCTACTTGTACCTGCCCAGCAAGCTATTGGTCAACCATCTGCGCCTAGCTGCTGCAGGGGCTATAGGAACCGAGAACTTGAATGCATCCGCAGCCATGACCAGCAATTATTAACTTAAATAAGTTACCTGCCAAGTCCCTTCCAAGCTCTAATGTGACCCATTAACCTCGATCTAGCCACGAGTAATTGGCACTCCACTCACTAACACCATAGAGCAAATAATTGTAAATAACAAAATTGAATATCGGCTCCGCAAAGTGTCACACACGTCTGAGCCTTACAAATAAACGAACTTAGTAAAAAAAACGTACTTAGCTAGGGATCAGACCTTTCCAGCTGAGCAAAGGTCATCGAAAAGTGTTACTTAGGACAGACGCTGACAAAGAATTAAAGGCTTAGGTTTTATGAATAGAGTAGCTCGCGGAGGGTCCGCTTAGGGAGGCTAGTAGCCTTGAGCCCATAGAACAATTCTTCTCTATATCGGTTAGCTTTGCTTTAATAGTCTCTTGATTTCAAGTCATCCCTCCCGTGGTTCAAATTTTCTACCTTGTCGGCGGTGATAAGGCTTATCTCATGCTATAAACATGCATGTGAGACCAAGAATTTGACCAGTAGCGAAAGTATCACACATTCTAGTCATTTTTTCACTGCCACGTAGAACGTTTATATAAAGGCACAAACATAAGGTGTGATACTGGCGGCTTATGCCGCAAGGGAAAGACTAAAAGTACACTTTTCATTTTCGTGGCAACTTATGTTGTTATTCATCCATTTGTTTTGTGGAATGAATAACCAAAATACCTGGTTTGATGAAGGTATAATAACTGAATGTAATTTCTCTATTTTCGAAAGGGGTAAATGTTATGATCAGGGTTATTATCTGACTGTTCTAAATGAAGCACATAGTCACCGAAAAGTGTAACTGAAGACTGATGATGACAAGCATGTATATTCGAGATAGGACGCGGAGGGCCCGATTGGGAAACACCTTTAGAAGCAATAGAATGAACCTATCCATGTACCTTACATCAGTAGCAGTGTTAGGTGAGTCATATACAATAACAAACGGACGTTGTTTTCGTATTACCTCCTTTTTTGTAAAGTTCAAAGATGGCAAATCTGTTGTAATCGGTTGTAATGCGAGGCGATGAGATTGTATCTTTCATAACACACTATAAATACATAGAAAGGAAAAGCAAATACAAAATAAGCCCGCTAGATAGGAGGCAGACCCGTTCTTTTCAATGTTTCAAATTAGTTCCTATTTGAAATATATTTATATTTGGGATTGCAACAAGATCCCAAGCTGCCGGCGTCGGTGGTGTAGTGGTAAGCGTGACTGCTACTTGGCACCCCAGTGGGTCTGGGTTCAATCCCAGTCGACGTCGGTGGTTTTTCTGAGGCGAAAAAATCTGGTCACGTCTTCCTTCGGAAGGGAAGTAAAGCCGTTGGTCTCGGCTCATATTCATGAGTCGTTAGGTAGGGTCCAGGTGGTGGAGTCGTTTTACTGGCGTCGGTGATTGTCACCATGTGAGGAAATAGGCCGACGTAAAATAATAATAATAAAAAAAAAGATCCCAAGCTGTAGAGTAGGCTGTAATTTAGGTTTAAGTCAAAAACAAAGAAACGAAGAGTCGTTATGAGGATGATAACCCGTTCTGCATAAAGACGTTTGGCATACGGACGTTTGGCATACGGATGTTTGGCCGAATGGACGTTTGGCCGAATGGATGTTTGGCCGAAAATTGTCCATTAGCATAAATGTATTGCAGAGAAAAGGAAATAAGAATCTAAAAAAGTATTTTCAAACGCATTAGATCTCTAAGATTGCAAGAACACACCCGATTGAAATGATTAAATTACAGTGACAGAATCATGGTTTGCAAAAGCATGGCACTCTTAGCACGAACATTTTCGATCATTCAAAAGTCTACTTCATTCCGAACAGCAAAATGTTTCCATGACAACTATGAACTGTTGACGTAGTGTTAGAGCTCAAAATTTGGAATTTTCTTGAAATGAATAATCCACTAGAACAACTCTCGAAAATTTATCGGGAAAATCAATAATCGACAGATAAAGGGTGTATTCGATAAAAATGGCACACACATATATACTCATCAAAATTAAACTGATTATCGGATTTTCTTGAAATTTTCAGGGAATGAAGAACTACTAATGAGTTTTGATTTACAACATTTGTTTTATTCAATTTCGTCCCCCATCCCGGACCCCCGCCCCCTCCTTTCCCCCCCCCCCACAAATTGTGCACAACCGATTTCCCCAGTGTTTTTGGTGTTTTTACTCAAATTTCCTTCAACTCGGGCCGGGTTTTTAAGGTTGGGGGGGTTGGCGAAGCCCGTTTTCAAAATTGCCCAAAATTTTTCAATGGACGAAGCCGGGGAATTTTGGGGGCAACCTGGGCAAAAAAAGGCCCCGGGGGGGCGGGCCACCCAAAACGGCGCGGGGGGGGGGGGAGGCGAGACCAGGCCAAAAAAAGGGTGACCCGGGGCAATGAAGGGCAAGAAGCGGCTCCTAAGGCGCCCCCCCGGGGAAACGCCCCGGTATTGCCCGGAGGGAGGAAGGGAGCACATTCCCCCCCACCGCAAACGCCGGCAGGAGAAACAAATCAGAATTTCGGTTATTCCCCCCACCCCCGCGGAACAACGAACGCGACGGGGCCACGAAATACTAGGCCCGGGAAGGGGCGGGAGGCGGCCGTGGCGGGGCGGCACCCACCGCGATGACACCGGATGGGGGGGGAGGGCGGGGACGGGGCCGGGGGGGGGGGGGGGGGTGGTGTTTCGGTTTTGTGCGGGTTGGGGGGGGGCACGGGGCAACGCAGGACGCAGCCCGGTCGCGGGTTTGCGTCCAAAACCCACCCGCATTTTTTTTTTTTTTTTTTTGGTTGTTTTTTTTTTTTTTTTGTTTTGTTTTTTGTTTTTTTTGTTTTTTATCGAATAATTATCTTCACAGTTCAAGATGTTTGCAGTCCAGCCTACAAGTGGCCAAAATATATCAAGAATATTATCGTATCCCGGACCTTTTGTTATGTGGAGAGAATCAAGCTAACAGCCTTTTTTGGGTCAACGGATACCGGGATTGTGACGGTTGGCTCGAGTTTTTGATGCGCATCAAAGGACCTTCTTTCAGTCGTTACGAACCAGAGCTGAAATCTCTTTCAGTTTACTATGCGCGAGGTGAAGTGCAGAAAAAATATTTCTCGTTTTGTCTAATGCATGGCAGGTATGAGCTTTTTGATGGATCTGATCGTGATATTGAAATAAAATAGGTCAATGTATATTTATGTGTATTCTTCATTCAAATTGTGAAATTCTTTAGTTTGATCATTTTATCTCTCTCCATGTTTTGATAATCGGCAGTCATTTTGAGGCTAGATTTTTCTGAGAAAGTTTATTGTAACTATTGTTCAAAAGGACGAACAATCATTTGAGAAAAGTCGAAATTTAAAATCAGATTCTACTGTGAAATGCCATGCCAAGTAATTTTAGGGTTCGAAGCCATTTAGCCAAATATATTTTAATCATTTTATTCCAAACAACGTCTCAAAAGTAAAATAAGAAAAATGCAATTATTAAAGCTCAAAATTATCAAATATTAGTTTCTCACATAATTCACCAGTTGGTTCAAAATTTCTCAAATTGAAATGCATGAAATCATGAGAATTACATTTCTTTGATCAATGAAACTCCAAAGAACTGCTCATGTTTGAAAGAAGGAAAAATCTTACATAATAATACTCTTATACCAGGCAAGCGCTTGAATCATAAGTTCGCTTTTGGATACAGGAATATGTTTTGTCAAATATGCAGTGCTTTATTTCATTGATCAGTAAAATTCCAAAGAACTCCGCATGTTTGAAAGAAGGAACAATCTTACAAAGAGTAATAAACCGGGCAAGCGCTTGATTCAGAAGTTTGCTTTCGAATACAGGAATATGTATCGTCATAGAAGGCCAATTTGCAAAGAATCAAAAGAAGGTATCTTTCGGAGTAACTGCATATTTCTTCAAGATTATAGAAAATAATAACCCATTCTGTCTAGCTGCTTAACATAATACATATTTGCACCAAAAATCACGATTTCCAGTCCAGTCTACGATTTTATCAAAACATATTCATACTTCTCTCATGTATATGGGCAAATGGCCTAATACAATTTTTTGCATTTTAGAACATAAAAATTTCGTTTTTTAGTTAATTTATATAGTTTGAACTTAATTAAAATGCTTATTACTGCAAATGCGCACACGTATTGATAAGCTCTAAGTGCAATAAGTCTAGAATATCGGGATGCTATCTTATGTGTTCGAGAATGTTTTTTTGGTTCCTTATTTCCTTTTTTAGATCTAATGCGTTTGAAAATACTTTTTTAGCTTCTTATTTCCCTCTCTCTGCAATACATTTATGCTAATAGACAATTTTTGGCCAAACGTCCATTCGGCCAAACATCCATTCGGCCAAACGTCCATTCGGCCAAACTTCCATTCGGCCAAACGTCCATTCGGCCAAACATCCATATGCCAAAGATCCATATGCCAAACGTCCCACCCCCGTTGTGAGAATATCACCAATAATCTCACATACACCCTGCCTGCCATCAAATAATAAAATCCTTCTTTCTCTTCACCTTTTCATACTAACCTTGGTATGCATGCGGTTTTGCAATGATAGTCGCATGGACGTGAGAGGTTGTGGAATTCAAGAATTCAAATAGCTGCTCAGCCAGCGCCGCACGCGGTTTAGGTAGTAAGTAGATGTCTGCATCCACATAATTGACGTAAGCTCTTCACAAAAATATATAGGGTTGCAAGGGGATGTCGAACACAAATAAACGAATACAATTTAATCCATAAATCAAATAGAAATACAGTACCTATGAAACACAATAACAGACCATAATCACGTACACATTATTATGAATAAGACAAGACACAAAAATACACAGTACACTGACGAAAACTCAACATGAACAAGAACATACACAATACATGAAAGCGAACCCATTTTATTAAATCTTTTTGAATCATCACGATAAAAACAGTGACCAAATGGGCACCATAGTCTAGGAACGTCTGTGTGTGGATTTAAAATAGCGGCTCATAGAAGCGAAGTTTATCAATAAAAGGGTCCAGTGCAGATTAAAAGTAAGAGCCTGCTGTGATATCTACAAAAAAAATCACATTCAAATTAGAATACATGACATGATTCAAACAATGATCCTGTTTTGAACTCTAAAATGGTTGAATCGGAATAACCGTCAAGTACCCAGACGACGTACACTTTCGAAGTAAGCCTCTTTATTGTCTCGAAATAGTGAAAAAATATTACATTTGGCATCGGCAAAATAATTGGCTTTGCGTTAAAGTAGCAGTGGAAGACTGTTTCTAGGTGTATTGTGACGTTTAAGTTCGTTTACTTCTTAAGGAACTTAGCTTACCAGCATTGTAGATAGAAAAGCGTTAGCAACGTTCGCGTGATTTCGGTGATCAAATAAGTATTTAAGTGGATTGTTTTTTCTCAAATTCCGTACGAGTAATGTTTGAAATATGTATTTTGAGCTAACCTGTCAAGTTGAGATGAAAATAATATTCCAGGGGGGATTACCACTGAGATCCACGAGCAAGCAATTCCAAGTTCCGGAGTAGACTATTCGCGATAAGTTCAACTGCAAATACTTCCGGATCAAAACCTGGTGCATTATCGGTGCTATCGGAATACGAACGTAACATCGTGGGGTGGATTGAAAATACTGCTCCGGATCACTGTGGAACGATATGTTCGGTTTGCGAAACTGAAACCCCCGTTTAATAATGGAATTCCCGAAATAAAATGGTTGTTCAGTTTATCAAAAGGCATCCTAAAGTCTCCGCCCCATTTTATCGCTAATGTGATTCCCGTAGAGTAAGTTTGAAAAGCGAGCCAGGCTTCTGCCTAATTCCTGGGTGCAAGAGATTTGGATACTGATATTGACAATCATCAGAAATCTCTCAGCTTTGCAAAACAATAAGCTACTAAATTGATCCAGTTTATAATGAAAAAATATAATCTACCGTTAGCGAAACATTTGTGTAAATCCATCGAAAGTACAAATCCATAAAGTAAGAACAAAAAGCGCCAACAAAACGACTTCCAAGAATATTCAACTAGGTTGGATAGAAGTAGTTTCGTTCCAACAAATCGAAACACATTTCTCAACAATAACACATCAATGCAATGCCGAAAAAAAAACACAAACAGATCGTGGCCGTTGGGGCACGAGTCCAATTGAAGTGTGTGAATATCTGATTGCTCAATTTCATTTCCTTTATGCAATCACACGTACACATCAATCCGTCCCTGGTAGCTCCCATATCTGCATCACCTTCTTGGTTCAGCTCGCAGGAAAGTTGCTCAAAATTCGGCAATGAGTGTCCATTAAGGGTATAACACGCTCGCCGCTCATCTCGCCGCTCATCTCGCCGTCGTCACCGCCAACTCCAAAGCCGCCTTCCGTCCGAGAAGAATATGCTTTCGGCCTGCCCACCGCCCGGCGCGCAATCTAATGGATGGAAAGCAAACAATGAATAATAATTGCCGATTCCGAGTGAAAGAGTCCATGGTTTTAGAGAGGCATAAGCAGAAAGACAAAACCAGATTTACCACCGATTTTTTTTCTTTTATTTTGTTTTTTTTTTTTCTTATTATGGATTCGCTGTCTGTGCCCGGGGAAGTTGGTGTTTCAATCATTATTATTGTGTCTGTGTCAGGTTCACATTCCAAACTGACGACAACCGGAAATTGACAGCCCGAAAGACACCACCGGCAAGTCTAGCTCGGCTAGTTGCTTTCGCTACTGTTGCGCGAAAGTAGCCTCCATCTAAATATAGACGGAAGCAAAATTGGATTGACTCGCGGAAAACTCGTGCCGCGTCGTGTGTTAATCAGATTAGGGATTAGACGGAAAAATGGGTTTTGTTGGGAATATGAAAGTATTCGTTTTGTGACATTATAAACGATTAGCTTAAACGGATGTGGAGATTTAGATTCGAAACGGAACGATTTGCTTGTGTTTATGTTCCCAGTTGGCAGGACGCAGAGAAGTTTCTAGAAAAATCAATCCATGTATATTTTGTTCTGTACGATACTTAATTAAAACTATAGATTGAGGTAGGTAGAGTAGCGAACGATAACCATAAATACTTTAGTTCACCATCCACCATCTGGCGGAATTGTTAATTATTGAAGTAGTCTGCAATGACTCCACTAAAAAAATAATCAGGTGATACCGTAAAATTCCTGAAGCAAGAAGTCTGACACTAATTGAATTACAAGTAGAAAAACAAACTGTTTAGACAAATGCATATGAATGCCACAGGTTTATTTTTTGCACACATGGCATGGAAGGAAAGTCATTGAACTTAACATAAGGTGCATAAATGTCGATCTAGTTCGATTTCGCTTAGTTCTTCTTGACGTTAATCAACGAGAAATTAAAAATACGTATGCATTGATGTAGAATGTGCGCCTTTGCAAAAAGCCAGTAAATATACATTATTGATGGTAAAACATGTTCAATATATCTATATTGAACATGTTTTACCATCAATAATGTATATTTACTGGCTTTTTGCAAAGGCGCACATTCTACATCAATGCATACGTATTTTTAATTTCTCGTTGATTAACGTCAAATATTGTTGCATCTTTCTGGGATGTTCTAGGTCATCCTAAATGAACTTTATTTCAGAACATCAGATCTACAGTAGTAACAGTAGCTTTTAAGGCTATATAAGGTTACAATATGTGGTCAAACATATTGAATGAACATTTTGGAAGGTCAACAGTCATTATTTGATAACTTTGTGATGTTTTAGGTCATCAAGACTGTCCTTGAGTTCAGAACTTAAGATCTACAGTAGTAACTATAGCGTTTTGGGCTATACAAAGTTACGCCTACGTATTCAACAAAAAAAACGATACTACGATTTAAGTGTGTTTTACAGAGGTTTAGCGTGTATTCTGCAATTTTCTCGAATGTAAACATTGTGTCTAGCTGTCATTTAGCGCTACTTGAAGTTTTCGTGCTCAAAATTTCAGTTTCGTGTTCAAAATTGGAAGTTATTTGTTGCAAAATGCCCAAAAATGCACAAAGTTCGATCAACATCCGAAATTTGATTATTGAACATCACAAACCTGGCAAAAGCTACCGTGATATTGCCGATATTGTCCAGCTTCACAGAGATGCGGTCGCTAGGATTATGCAGATGTACAAAAAGCGTGGTTCTATCTCACCAGCTTAGCGATCGGGGCGTCCTTCGAAGACAACTGGCAGAATTGACAGAACTATGGTGAAGAAGGCGGAGCTGAACCGGGGACTATCATCTCCTAAAAAATGCGAAACAGATTGCAATCGAGTTTTCCATTCAACAGACATCACAATCCGTACGAAATCGTCTTCATAAGAAAGCTCTTGAGGGCAGCGTAGCACTCAAGAAGCCATGGTTGCACCCAAAAAATATCAAAAAAAGATTGAAGTGGGCCCAGGACCACATTTCATAGACCAGTAATGACTGGAATAAGGTAATTTTGTCAGATGAGACGAAAGTAATACTATTTGGGTCCGATGGTATCACAAGAAAATGGCGGCAAACCAGTGAAAGTTTGAAAAAGGAGTGCTTGCGGCCTACAGTCAAGCATGGCGGCGGTGGGTTACTTTTCTAACATTGATTTTTCAACCAACTGATCATGACTTTGATTGTTTTCTGCAGGTAGAGTCATGGTGTGGGGATCTATGGCTACATCCAGCGTTAGAGAACTTGAGTTCATTCATTCATCATGAAATCATGACCAAGGAGGTTTATTTGGACGTTTTGAAGCGAAAACACCAGCACAAAAGCTAAAGTTGGGGCGCAGATATACGTCCCAACAAGACGGAGATCCGAGGCACACCTGCTGCTGGTTTCTAAGTGGTTCAAAGAAAAGCGTATCAAGGTTATGGAATGGCCAGCACAGTCTCCAGACCCTGATCCGTTCGAACATCTCTGGTCAATTTTGAAAATTAAGGTCCAGGAGCAAAAACCAACCAGCATCCAGCAGTTCCGGCAGGTAATCTCAACTGTATGGGACAAAAACAACCCGGAAACAACTGCTAAGCTTGTTGAGTCGATGCCACGACGATGCCGAGCAGTTATTGAAGCCAAAAGTGGTCCAACGATGAACTAAAACTTTGTGAGCCAGCGGGGTGGATATACTTTTTTTGCGTTATATTTTAACATTTCTTTTAACATCATGCCTCAAATGCAAGAGAATATTTGATTTTGAACTCGCATGAACTGGCTTTGTTTTTAAATAAATAATAATAAACTGAACAACAATTAACCGTGTTTTAGTTTTCTGGTGGGTTTTTTTTTGGAAGAAATCTAATTTTTCTCTGGGGGTGGATAAACTTATTTTACTTACTGTAATATGTTCTAGGTCATCCAAACTAACCTTGAGATCAGAACATAGGACCTACAGTTGTAACAAAAGCTTTCTAGGCTGCGCAAAGCTACGATGTGTATTGAAACATATTCATTGAATATTTTGGAAGAACAACAGACATGATGAGATAATCTTCGGGTGTTTTTGGTTATCTATACTTTCTTAAAATTAAAAAAAAAAATCAACAGCTGAAGATTTTTATTTTTTTTTTGTTGCTTAAAATCTACAGCTTTTTGGACTAAACAAAGTAACCAAATGTGTTTGACCAAATTAAGTGAGACTTTCGGAAGGTCAACCGATATAATGAGATATTTTGGGATGTTCAGTTTCATAAACACTGACCTTTAGTTCAGAACTTCAGATGTACTGCAGTAACCGTAGCCTTTTGGGCTATACAAAGCTAAAGGGTGTCCACAGTTAAATTGCATCACTTTAAACTCGTCCTCAAAAACAAGTCTCTCAACCGATTGTCATGAAATATTCAGGGAATAAAACACAATGTATAATCGTGATTAAGGTATTTTTTATTTCACTGTATTTCTTTACCAAATCCAAAAGCCCGAACTTTCTTCTTAATACCACGCATACGATTTTGTACAACGCTTGAACCGACATTTTTTCCGCTTTCAACCATGACTTCATCATTTTCTGTTCTGTAGTGACAACTTTAGGATGCTTACAAAGTTTGTGCTTCATTATAGCCCAATATTTTTCAATTGGCCGCAACTCTGGAGAGTTTGGGGGATAACGATCCTTCGGCACGAAATTGACACCATTCGTCTTGTACCACTCCAGAACATCCTTGGAGTAGTGACAAGAGGCTAGGTCCCCGAGCAAAGGATTATACCAAATTGATAACAAGTTCTAATACCAGGTTATCACTTTTTGATCACTGAATATGTTATCATTGAGGCTGAATAAACAACCAAAATAACAGAATGAATAACAAAAAAAATACTCTTTGAATATCATAATAATAACTTATTTTGTTATCACTGCGAACAACTTGATAACAAATCCTGTTTTGTAAGCAAATTTATTGAAATAGTTTCAAATTATGTTATCAATTTGAAATCAAATTCTCATGCTAATAACTGAAAAAATGTTTTGATTAAAAGCAAAATTTCTTATTCAAATATGCTGAAAATATTTATAGTTTTACAATTCAACTTAGAACGTTCATGAAAAATAGTGTGTTCATAATGATAACATATGATAACAAAATTTGCCAATGGTGATAACTAAATTTGTTATGCGATAACAGCGGAAATCTAAACGATAACTGAGATAACAGAACTTGTTATTTATATGATATCAGCTTGTTATTTTCCTTTGCTAGGGTCCAGCCAACAAATTGTAGGAACGTTGTTTCAACATTTTTCCATCTTCTCGCGCACTTGCTGTTCCTTCGACTCCATTTTTGAAACTACGACACATTTCACAATGAAACCTGCGCAGTGTAAACAATACATGCTGAGGTCATTTCACCCAAAATTTCATTGAAATCAACCCAAAGGGCGAAATGTTACAGCTTATTGAAAGTGATGCAATTTAACTGTCGACGCCCTTTACGATAAGTATTCAAACATATTCAATGAATATTCTGAAACGTCCACAGACATCAAAGGATAACCTTGTTAGTTTCAATTCATTCAAACTGTCCTTAAGGTCTACAATTGTAACGATAGCTTTGTGGGCTTTACAAAGTTAAGTTAGTTTGTTTGGCATAGAATTCCCAAAATTATCACATAATGTCAGTTGTTGTTCCAGGACATTCATTGAATATGTTTGAATTCATATAATAACATTGAATAGTGGATAAAGCTACTGTTACAACTGTAGATTTTAAGTTCTGCTATGACTATTTTATCCATTTTAAGTTGAACTGGCTTTGAACTAGCTTTTAGAAGATCGACATTTTCTGGCTAGGGCTTATTGCTGATATTTTTGCAGAACTTTGTTGAGGTTTCAATAGACGAGGGCACAAGTTCTTCTACCAGCATCCCAACCAACCCGACCGTTGCGAAAAACTTACGTCTTGGTCCATCAGAATTTTTTTCAGTAAAAAATAACAATATTGAGCAGTTTAAATGATGTGATAATTTTTTTTATTGGAATCCTGCACGTGTAAACCAATTGCGTCAATATTTTTAATCTGGAGTACTTTTTGAATGGGTCATCAATGATTTGATGATCAATTTTATTTGTGATAGTCCCTTTATAATCAAATCATATGTTTTATTCAGAAGTATTCCAGACATCATAGTTCCGAGCCCGTGAGTGAGATTTTCTAATGAATTTCGCCATGGCCTTTGGAAAAACTTGCGGCGTTTTTCATCAGGTTGGTTGTTGAAATTCATTCTGCTTCACACGGTGAATACATCTTAAGATAATAGAGGAAAGATTACAGAGAGTTCTTATAGCAAAAAAAAATCATAAGGTATTATTACGGTTTTGGCTCAGGGTAAGAAAACAAAATATTTTCGCGCAAGGTCCGTCGGTTTGTTTCCTTCTCGACTACAATCGTACTTACAAAAACTCACTCGAAGGGATATAAACATTATACTTCAAAGATAAACAACATTTTGATATTATAAACAAAAGCAAAATTTTAAAAACAAAGTAGATTCTGACACAAAAACAAAACCTCAAAAAAGCATCACACACCTCAACAACAAGTAAATGTAATACAAAAACTGTAGGAATAAAATTCAATCAATTGACGTTCCCAATGCCCCCTCAATGTGCTCGATAGACACTAATCAAAACCTGCTTCTTTTGAATTCTCTGTTCCCATTCTGTTGGATCCTAATGGAAATCCGTTACATTTTCCTTCTACATTATGCAAGCCATGATGAAAAGAAATAGGGGAAAAAAAACTCACTCGAGTGCATCCGTTTGTGCACCGTCTTTGGTTTGCCTGCATACTTTTCCATCCATTTCCACTCGAGCTTAAGAACTGGAACGCTCTGTTACGCTGCCGTAGACACATATGCGTCAGCAAGTATGCGGCGTTCCATTTGCTCGCAAAATATATTTTCCAAAGCCTCAAAGTTCATAACATGTGTGTGCAAAGAAGAAGGATCCTCTGAGCTACATAGCAAGCCAGCCAAAGAAATTCTATTAGCACATTATTTGAACATGCAAATGGTACGGGCCCGGTAGATGATGCAGAAACTCACCGTTTGTGTGCAAAGAGTAAGTATACCCTACTTCCTAACAAACAGAGCAAACTATCGTTTGCCTTCACGTTCATAGACGTTTATTTACAAAAAACAGTCAGTGTACTGTTTCGCTACATAAATATACGAGAAATCGGAATGTAAATAGGTGCTCGACAAGACATCTGGGTTCATATTCTTATGGCAAAAAAAGAATGTTGAAAACGACGACGACAGCGGCGGCGGCTTTCTGGCGAGAACCCGATCCGAAAGCTTGAACGTACAATACCTTTGTGAAAGGTGGGTGCCTGCAAAGTTCGTGCAGCCCACAAGGTTAAGCAAAATGCTAAGAGATCGCGCGCACGCGAGTGGTGATAAATGTTCGCAATAGAGAACGCGCGCGCGAGATAGTTCTGTCAAGCAATGTAAATGGTAACATTTGGCCGATCGTCGACTATTAGTCATCACAAGAGCGAGCAGCTCAGCGGTAGGGCACGAACGAGTCGGATGAAGGCTGTACGATGCCATTTTTGGCGCATCGCTGGGCTCCTAATTGGCGATAGAGTGGCATTTTGCCGACAACGAAGGATTTTCTTCTTCGGTTGGCAATTTTGAGTGAATTTTAAATATTAAAAGATCATTTGAAAAGAAGACCTTTTAATATGACGCGTGTTCACACAGCAAATTGAAAGGCGATCTGTTACTGCAACGAGATAGGCACTAGACTCTGACTGCGGGGTAAAAAGGTCGGCGCCTCATTAGTGGAGAGTTGTGTGCAACCTTTTTCACGGAGGAGGTGCATCGAAGCGTTGTTCATCCATTAATTGTTGGCGGAGAAGTGGGTATTCATTTTGTTTGGTTGATGATGTGGGTTGATAGCAATTAGAGATGTTCGTTCAGTCATTTATATTGCGGCATTTTACCCGCGGGCTAACGGAACATCATTAAGCAAATGTGATTTTTTTTTTGAGACAAAGCAAAATTTGCCAATCGAAACAATTTGATTGATTGGTGCAAGGATTGAAATGGAGTTTTGTAAGATCAAGAGAGAAAGGCATGTTGGGTTTTATTATTTTGCCTATTGCCTTCCCAATCAAATTTTAGTATTCAATCGCTATTTTGATAAATCATACAATTGTTTGCTCGCTAAACGTAAGGTATCCTTTTTGTATTGAGACTTTGGTATCAAAATAATCACATTGAACAGTGACCCTTACGATCTTCTGATGGACGGTGATAAGACTTGGGCAAGATGACAAACCGATGATCTCATGCAGCGTCGAATTGCAGTTTGATTATTCTCTACTATCATGAATTTCGTCAATAAACCACATCAATTCTCTAAAGTTATCTGAAATATTCCAAAGCAATCTAAGAATCATCAGAGTTTAAGAAAATGTCAAGTATTTTGAGTTGTTCCAAACAAATAACGTTTAGATTTCACAAAAATTTAATAAATATTTACTTCCCTTAAGCATCCTCGACATTTTCGGTGTAACATTAATCAAATCTCTCTGATCTTCTTCAAAAGCAATCTGAACTCTCACACGGTCTCCTGATTTGTTCAAAGTATCCTGGTGTGTTATATATTTCGAAACCTATCTTGGGCATTCTTCTCAAAGAAAGGTCTCAAGAGCTTTTTTAATATTGCATATAGAACAATTTAATTTTCAAACAACATTTTCAAATCTAGATGACATGGATTAGTGTAACATTGAATAAGTTTAATTCCATGCGTCAAATTCCCTCTGAGCTTAACCACAGTTTGTTTTTATTATCAATCAGTCAACGGCACTTACTGTATCACAATTATTTATTATCTTTCGAGTTTTTTTCTGTTCTAGATACGCTTCCTAAATTATTCATTGAGAGCAGAGTAGGTAAGTGTACATGGTGAGTGGTAATTCCTCTCAGTGTTTTTTAAACATGTGTTACCTTGGACTGGTTAATCACAGACATGTTTGCACATTTTTCTATTAGAGTGTATTCAAATGCAAGTTTGTTTTGAATTTTCATTCGTTTGAGACTCGTGGTGATCATGAACGCAAAACCAGCAACCAGCAAAATGATTGGGTGTATGCAGCCCATATTTTTGATATTACTCGTGATAAACTAGCTGTTCAAAGGTTCCAGAATTATTGGGGAATTTTCTCCAAAACTTTGAAGATTCCATTGCTGTTCATTGAACCTGGTGTTAAAATCGAAAGTAAATATTATATTGATAATGTTTTGATGGACCATATAGATCATTGCACGATGGCGTCATCAAGGCAGTTTTGACAGTTCAGGGGGTTGGTTTCGGGGGTTTGGATTTTTTGGGTAGGTGGGTTGGGGTTTGGGGTTCAGATTTTTTGGGGGAAAGTGGGAAGAGACGTGTGTTTTGTTTGTTTCTTGTATGTGGAGGGAAACGTAAAAAGTTGGGGGGTGGTTCTGTGTAAGCCGCGGCTAGGAGTGTATCGTGCGGGATGATATGTTGGAGAGGGGGATATGGGGGAGATAAGATAAACATATTTTGTTGCGGCATGGAGGGAGGGGTTGGGGGAGGGATGGTGCTAAGCTAAGTGGTGGGTGGAGGGGGAGTATTGTGGGGGAGTGTTATTGTGTGGTTTCGTTGGTTGGTGGGATGAGGGGGGGTGTGCGGTTGTCATTCTTTTTTTTTGTGTGGGTAGAGAAGGGATGGTGTGTTGGGGCAGCCTTTCCGCGCGGTGGTTGGTTGTGCAGTTTTTGTATTGGTCGATGTCGTTGGGTGGGTTTGGGGTGGTTGCTGGCGTAACTTCTGGTGGGAGCGGTGCCAGGTGTGTGACGGGGTCGCAGTGTTTTTGTAGGGGGTTGGGGGGTGGGGGGGTCGGTGGGGATTGTTTTTTGGTGTTCGCGGCCTGATTGTGGGCCGTTCGCGTGGGGCGGGGGATGTAGATTGTGTGGGGGTGTTGGGGGGAGGCGTATGTCGGGCGGGGTGTCTCGGGTGCGTTGGGGGGTTTTTGGGGGTGGGTATTTTCACTGAAAGTTAATTTTAGTTTATATTACGAAATCGAAGGTAGAACTAACGAATCTGTTCGTTGTTTTCAGCAACGAAACTGATTTGTTCTTTTTAAGAAGATACATTCGTAATTAATGCCACACGCGCAACTGTCAAAAGCACGAAGCATTTGTTGACACAGAAACAACATTCGTGCATTGTACAAAAACAATACAAAGAGCTACGAATATTTTGTTACCAATTTAAAAGAAACGTCTCTCTGATAGTTGACTGCATGACTGAGAGATCTACTTTATCGACTCGAAACGTAATTGACACAAAAACACAACCACGTGGAGTTGTCCAGCGTATTTTTTTTAATGTTTCTGACATGGGATTCGATCCTGTATTTTTGGAAAGAGCTGATACTGCATCCTTGGTTGATCTCACTATGCCATCGAGACTCATGAGGTGATAAGTGAATAATAAGTATGATGTTATAACTCTTGACAGAGCTTCAATTTGTATTTTGGGATAAATAAATTATTCCCGCCCATCCCAGCAGCAACATCAGCGAAGCAGCGATTGGCTGGTCTTCACGAAATCCATTTCGTGCATTATACAATAAGGTGTAATGATAGCATTTCACTAGATAAAAAGCAATTAGAATGTTTCATACAATATACGAGACATTTGTTCTATGTACAAAATCCATGATTACGAAGCGAGTGAAAGCTATTTTACGAAAATAAATTTTCAGTGTTTCTTCCATGGGAACACGGGAAATAATGTGTTCTTCAAAATGAGGAAAACAGGTCATGATTTCATGAATATGCTGTGTTTTTGTGGTTTTGAAATTCAACAATGAAAAAATTTTTTATATTATGAACTATTGTTCCGGCGCGATGAAAAAATGGATTTAACGGGGGTAAAAACGGGGGGGAAATCCTTGGACTGGGCACTTTTTTTTTGTAACTGTGAAAATCTATTTTTTCGATCTTAAATTAAAAAAAAAAAAAAAAACCCCCGGAGGGGATGGAAAGTGGGGTTGTGGGGGGGGGTGGGAGTGAGTAGCGGGTGTATTTACTTTATGCTCTTTTGGTTTTTGTATTGAGTTTTTTTTTTTGTGGGTGGTTTTACAAATTTTTTTTTGAAATCAAAACCAAATTTTAAAAATTTCATTCTCCTTTTTTTTTATTTTAATCATGAAACCATGAAAAAGACTCATTAATTCATAAAATAAGATAAGCGTTCGATTCATGATTTTTTATTCATGAAAACAGAAACGGATTTGTTTCCGTGAAGGATGTTACGCACCGTTTGAAAGATGGCGTTGTACTTTCTGGCCACATCTCAGATCGAAAGACCGGCGTTGGCTTTGACGCACCTCAACACCTTGCTGCGCAGCTGACGATTCCTAGTTGCAATCTTTTAAGTAAGTGGTATTTGATATTTTTATATTGGATTTGCACGTGTGAAAAATGCATATTTTTTTTGCTTTAGAAAATAAACCTGACTCAGATTCATGTTGGTATTCAAGTATGTTCCTTACCAGATTGAATGTTCAAATAACCTCTATATGGTCGATTTGGGTCTTAAAAATTAACCTAGGAAAGTTTCAGCTACAAATATTATCAAATAAGATTGCAGCACTCACACCAAGTTCTTGTCAAAAGGAAGTGCATATACGAAATATGGACGGTACGATATGAAAAGCTTCAGGCTACCGAAGCAGAAAATAACATTACTTTCGAAACGGATACTCTGTGAACACAAGTTAAATAGATCTGCGCCAGATTGTCCCAGCTTTGGAAACAATCGCAAAAATCTAGGTCATTTTTATTTTCGAAAAACTAGAATTGGTTGACTAAAAAAGATCAGGTGGAACTTAAAGTTGACAAAGTTGTTGGCAAACCCCATAGTTCCATTATGCGAGGGATGCCAAGGAAAGAGTTTGATAAATGTAGTTCGCGCTCTAACCGCCGGAGAATGGCTGAGTTGTCCGAAAGACACCCTTCGGCATGTCAGTTTTTCTCTCCGCAAACGAGTGTATTATTTAAACCGAACGGCTAATTATACAGATGAAGTTGTTTCCTTGATTGTAGAGACTAAATTGACAAAACATCAGTTTATGACGATAAAGAAATTTGTCAACAAAAAATTTTCCTTCAACCTATTACCGTCCTATCAAAGAGTATTAAAAGCAAAACAGATGTTATCCAGAAAATTGAAAAGTGTCTGTTATAGTAGCAGAAGTAAATTTACAAAGTTTTTTGGTCCATCGGCCCACCCCCCCCATTTAAAAACAAACAAAAACCAACATCTGAGTAAAATATCCAAAACACAAAAAAACCCACACCCTATAGGAAAATGGAGTTTTGATGGTTCAAGTGGGCACAGCGAGTATAATCAATGTTTTTCTGATTCAAATGCTGAAGACAGCAATATGTTCGTCACATCATAAGACAAGAATATTTCTCCGTCAAGCACTAGATTCTGTCGTCCTATTAAATGCAGATTGCTAAAGAAACTAAAGAAGTTTCAGAGCACGAAGAACGATGTATAAACGACTAAATTGAAACATTGATTCCATCATGCGTAAAGTCACGAAGTTGCTTACTTCAAATTAACCATAAACTACAGTTAACAATGATTGACGAAAAATTGTTGATTATTTCTTGTTCTATATTTTGATTAGATGTGGATAATTAACTACGTATTTGTATATTCATTAGATGCTACACTGAAAATTAAATTTGGTTTATATTACAAAATCGAAGGTAGGACTAACGAATCTATTCGTTGTTTTCTGCAACGAAACTGATTTGTACTTTTTAAGAAGCTACCGTCGTATTTAATGTCACATGCGTAACTGTTAAAAGCACGAAGCATTTGTTGACACAGAAAAAACATTCGTGCATTGTACGAAAAAAAATCAAAAAGGTACAAATATTTTGTTACAAATAAAAAGGAAACATCTCTCTAGTGGTTGCATGAATGACTGACAGATCTACTATATCGACTCAATATGTAATTGAAAAAAAAAACGCAATCACAAGGAGTTGTTCAGCATTTTTTTATGTTTTTGTCATGCGGTTCGTTTCTACATTTTTGGGAAGAGCTGTTATTAAATCCGTGGTTGATCTCACTAGGCCATGATGACTCGTGAGAAGTTATGACCGCCTCCCCGAACAAATGGAACTAACGCTTGCATTTAAAAAAAATGACAAAAATTGCCGATTTTTCATGGGTTTACATTCACCCGCACTGACGAAACTACCCATGCAACATCAATCATAATAACCCATGAGTCAGCAGACAAAATTTGACAGCTTTATCAGTCGAACTCTAACCGCGATAGCAAAAACAGTGATGCAACTCCGTTCAGAAGTGTGCGCGTTCAAAGAACGGCACCCCATCGCGTCGAAAACGGACATCGTGCGGCACTTTGTGGACGCCGGATACGCCCGTTCCGGCATCTATTAGACAACAATCAAAGCATCGAAAGAAAGCCCGGGAAAAGTGGCTACATCGCTGCGTGCGCTTTGTCGGGAGGTCGGTTAAACCGGCCAAATAGTGAAAAATTACTTGGCAAACATGAACATACATGTCAGGAAGCGCAAATCGCGTCCACTGGTTTCGGAGCTGCAGGCAATGACGCAGCGGCAGCGGCTGAATAAGATGGTCCATTCGATTTTCCTATGCGAATCGCGATCTGGCGGTGGTGTTGGACGACGAGACCTATCTCACCCTGAATGGCAACGACTGGCAGGGCACTTCGTATTTTACTTCCCCCACGAGTGTGCTTCGAGGTGAAGTTCATTTCACACACCAAGTTCCCCAAGAAGGTGCTGCTGTGGCTGACAATCAGCGAGAAGGGGATGTCAAAGCCGCTCTTTTTTCGCTCCGGACTGGCCGTGAACGGGGAAATTTATAGTACGAAATGCCTGCCGGAAGTTGCGTCGTTCATCAAGAAATACCATAAGGGCGAAGACGCGGTGCTCTGGCCGAATCTGGCGTCAGACCTCTACTCGAACCCTAGCAGCACACTTGTTGCCGTTCGGTTGAGATAACATATATATGACTTGCTAAGTCATAATAAGTTACTGAATAATTATGGGAGGGTATTGGGAAACGATCGTTGGAGGAGTGGAGGCTGAAGTGGTACCAAAGTCGGCGAACCCGCCCAACGTCCCCCAGTTGCGTCCCATCGAGAATTTCTGGGCCAACCTGAAGCGTAAGAGACTACTCCAACAATTTTGTCGCGAAAACTGAGAAGGAATTGATAAATAAAACGAAGCAAGAACTCAAAAAAATGCCTACACGCAAGTTTTCTCCGCCATGGCGAACGTTCCGGTTAATTGTCGGAAAGTCGCTCACAAGGGCGTAGAGTTTTTTTGCGAGTAAGTTTTAATAATTACCTTCCATGGGAAATTTATCAAAAGCAATTATCTGTCTTAGCTTTTTTTTATCACCATCCGAGAAAAGTCCATTTTTTTTTAATGCAAACGTTGCTGTGCACCGGTGACTTGACACCTTGACAGTTCTGCTTTATCGCCTCCAAATGAAAAAACGCGTGACCGTGGGGAGTTGGAGGTTTCATCGTGCTTTTTTTAATGTTTCTGAATTGAGAATTGATCCTTACCATTTGGGAAGAGCTGCTACTGAGTCTGTGGTTCATTTCTCTAGGCTATGTGACTCGTGAGTAATAAAGAGAGAAATTAATATGAAGGTAGAATTTTCGACTCAAAGCGTGTGACGTTTTTAATTACATTTCGAGGTAAACAAATCCTTTTGCCACCTCAGCCTCAACACCATCACGTTCGTGTACGATAGAAGATAAGCAGCGATTGGCTGGTTCACACCATAATCATTTCGAGCATTGTGCGAATAAGAAGTAATGAAAGCATTTTGCTGATGACAAGCAGAACAAATGTTGCTTACATTTTATGAGACATGTGTTCAATGTATGAAATCTGTGTTTACAAAACGAGCGTAAGCAAATTTAAGAAAAAATATGTTCAGTTTTTTCATTTAAAGATTTGCTTTTTTGATTAAATAAGGTAATATAACATAAAATCATTTGAAATTTGTAAAAATCCTAACATTTCAGAATATTAAAGTAACTCTGGACTATTTCTGTCAAATAAGCCAAAGTGTAACCGGAGGTGCCTATTTCACCCAGTTCAGTCGAAGAAGGCAGGGTCATAAACCATCAATAAAAATGGAAAAAATAGCAAAGAAAATATGTGAAATCGCCACTAAATTATTAAACACTGTGCCAACGAAAAAATAACAATTCGCAGTAGAAAAACTTAAAATAGCAATCAAAAATTTATAATTCACTTTCAATAATTCAAAAGTGACCGGTAAAACTTTCAAATAAAGCAATGGCACTTAGGGGCTATTCATAAACCACGTAGACTTTTCTGGGGGAGGGGGGTAGAGGTTTTGACCAAAGTCTACGCTCCATACAAAATTTCAAAAAATTGTATGAAGAAAAATCTACGAGGGGGGAGGGGAGGGTCTGAGATTTTCAAAAAGGAGTCTACGTGGTTTATGAACCGGCCTTTAGTATAAACGCAATAATAAGCTGATAGTTTACCGTCAAAATAATAAGTTCTAGCGCTATACATGTGACAAAAGTCTTCAAATCTTTCCCATTGAAACCAAACATATCGCAATAAAAAACCAAAAAAATAAAAAACATTAAGAGAATTTTTTTGGTTTCAATTGTAAAGATTTGAAGACTTTTGTCACATGTTTAGCGCTAGAACTTATTATTATGACGGAAACCTGTCAGCTTATTATTGCGTTTATACTAATTGCCATTTGAATGTTTTACCGGCACTTTTGAATTATTGAAAGTGAATCAATTTTCTATTGCTATTTTTAGTTTTTCTAGTGCTAATTGTTATATTTTCATTGAAACAGTGTTTAAGGACTTAGTGGCAATTTTGTGAATTTTCAATGCTAAATGTTCATTAATTAGTGCCAGTATATATTTTAGTTGTCGAAGAAATCGTTCTAGTTGAAAAAAAATTCTAGACTAGAACTACAGAACTCTACAATGTTCTCGTTTTTATAATATTGATTTTCACCTGACTTAATTTTGTATTTCACTCAGATCGATGTCCGTCTTTTTTTACCTAAACATAAATAAATAATCTCGCCAGAGAAAAAAAAACGCACTCCGTTTGAAAATGGAAAGTTTTGAACCAAACAAGCGTTTTACGTCGAGAGTGAGAGAAGACCTTTTTAGTGGCCTGCCTATCGGACCGCTCTTCTAAAATGCTGTTTCAGTCGCAACGTTGAGGAATTCCATGACTCTTTATTGAACCTGCTTATACTTTAGAGCTGGATGATGCAAAACATGCATCTCTTTCTTTATCGCTCTCGTTTAAACGAAATGCTCCCCCAAGATCTCCAGTAGAGTCGTTCGACAGGAAATTTTGGAGACCTTTGGACTTACACCAACCAAATGACTGACTGACATTTTACGCCCAATACAAGCGCTAGCTTAGCCGGGTAAAAGTGATGGTGTGGCAAATGGCGAGTGCCATACAGGAATCCCCCAAATCGTACGGTGGGTGCTGCACCATCCACCGACAGCAATTTCTTGGATGTCGTCCAGCTTGTTGTTTACGAGAAACATGTATAGGTGGAGTAGCACCACCCATCGCTCTATTCGAGGGACTCCTAAATTTCGAGAGGTAGGTAGAGATCGTCCGGTGGGCTGGTAAATGATGGTGAGATTTTTTTCTGTTTCGCACCCCCCCCCTCAACCGACGGAATGTTGTTTAGAGTGAAAGAGGAATGCTTTTGTTTGCAGAATTTCACGAGCGTCACCGAGGTCACCGGCGATGGACGGTGGTGTGGTGGGACGGTTTTGTTTTATTAAGGAAACCGGTGGTCGGCGCAGGGAGTAAGAATTATTGTTATTGCTACCGAAGTCCGCAACCTGTTGTGTTTTCACGGCCCGGGACCTTCCATGGTACTAACCTGGCCCCGAGCACGGTGAATGAATGATGTACCTACCTAAGCGTTTTGTTATTGGAAATTATGCAACGCAGGGAATGTCAGCATGGGTGAGGGTTTTAAAATTCCACCCGCGCGTTGTTGCCTCCCTGTAACCACGTTCTAGCGTGCTGAAGGTCGCAAAACATGTCAGCTGTTTTGTTTTTGTTTTTTTTGCGGTGCGGAATTTACAGTTTTGCCATGATAAGCTTCTTTGGGTTGTACTTGTTTTTGTGCGGTTCATGAATTCGGTACGACGTTTCGTAGGAATACGTGTCCGATGCTTGGAAAATTAATCAAACCCTTATTTGCTCCGGGGGCACAATATGAGTCACGCAGTTGACTGGCAACACTGCCTCAGCTGTTTGCTTGATTGTCCAGAGACTTGAGACGCTGCTACCAATTTATTGAAATGAATGGCATTTCGTTTCTTTCAATAATATTATTGGTTGCATGTACAAACAGCTCTGCAGACAAAGAAAAGAAACACAATTGTCGTCGTGGGTCCAATCGAGACCCACACACAGACTCATAAACCCACAACAGTCGTTCCTCGTGCCGTAGGTTGCCAGGTATACTAACTCTGGCTGGCTGCTCAAGATTTTAATGTTTTCTTGCGGCGGGCTCCCGCTAGCAGCGAAAAAACTGGTTTATATTGTGGCTCTTTATAAGCTATTAACAGTATAGGTGCAAAAGCCTAGAGCTGCGCTGGGTCCGATTGAAATTGATTGCCGGTGTGTACGTACTCGTGTTTATTTGTCTATGTTCGGGTCAGTTTTACGGAGCTTTCAGTCCAAAACTTAACGTTTACACCACGCAGCGCCTTTTAGTTGGTGGAATTCGTACATGAAAAATCAACACATCAAAACGGCAATTAAGAAATTTGCTTAAATACCCGGTAGTTAATCTCAACTAGCATTTTGTGGGTTGACATATCGATTTATCTTAACATATGACAAACCACCTGACATTTTATCGATACTGGGTTTTGCTCAGACAGATCTATTGGGACATTTTCATCAAATAAAAACAATCGCAGTAGACGATCCTGGAATTTACTGTGCGTAGAGTAACGATGACGTCTCTGAAAACAAACATCAAGCCAAACATTGCATTAGGTCCCAAGTAACAATATAAACAATATCGAATTGAATATCGATTTGGATAGAAAGCCACGACCGATAACAAAACGTCCAATGTACCTTCCGTCTGATATCGCACAGCTCTGTACATGGGACTTTTGTCAGCCGCTTGTCCAATGTACAATGTTCGTCTAAAATTTTGACAGATGTACATAGGACCTACATTTCGTCTTCTAAAAACGCGTGTTCTGAACGTTCGAAGAATGAAAACAAACAAAAAGTTCTTCGTTCGGATGGATAATATTCAAATACATCAAGCAACATTTGTGTCAAATCGAAAAATAGAATCGAATTTTTTTTTTTCAAATCGTAATTGCAACTCAGTCGTGTAATCTTTAATTTTTGTATGGTTTTCAATGTAAAAGGTCGTCAGGATTACAAAGAAAATTTTACCTTGGGTGTTTATGGTGATTCTAGGCGTTTAATTGTTACATTTGTTACTTAGGACCTTTTGCATTTGCATTTGTAGATTGGACCTGTTAGATTGGTCTTTTGCCAAGTTAGAATGTACATTGGACTATTGTGATTACGGTATGCACTAGTAAAGTAAAGTTCGCCTTAGTTCTCTATAAGTTTTATTTTTGTACTCTTATTTATTCAATCGGAAATCTTACAAATCGGCACAAATCTCAATCAATAAAGGACCAATGCATCTTATTTTCTAATTTAAGCTTTGCTGCGTTGCAGGAGGCATAAAATTACAATGTCAGATACGTTGTTCCTTTATTGCACGGTGTTATAGTGCTAGTTTCATCCTTCCTTACGAAAATTTTACACATTTTTAAGCCTGTTTTCAAATCTATTTGCTGGGTGAATTACAAATTACCATTGCTATGCACCCACTCCTAGAAGATCCCCCAAGATACTTAAGGGCAAAGGGTAAATGCACCCTTCTTTTTGGAGAAATGCTCCTTAAACTTTGGAAAAATGCTCCTTAAAGGGCGATACGGTCAAAATTTGGTCAATATCAACTTGACGTATTTCTTTCAATTTTGCATTTAAAAAACCTGAACACCCCTCATTTTGAAGGTGTGTGTGTGTAGAATGTTGCTCCTATTTTGATTTTGGAATTCACTCTTCAGTTGTCAAAATGCCGTCCAAGCAAGAAGAGCAGCGTATCAAAATTTTGCTCGCGGATCGCGAAAATCCGAGCTACTCGCACGCAAAGTTGGCAAAATCGCTAAAAGTTGCCAAATCAACCGTTACAAATGTAATTAAAGTGTTTGGGGAACGTTTGTCGACAGCCAGGAAGTCTGGATCGGGGGGAAATCGAAAACCGGAAGCCGCTGAGACGACAAAGAGAGTTGCCGGTAGTTTCAAGCGAAACCCTAACCTATCTCTCCGAGATGCCGCAAATAAGCTGGGTGTATCGTCTACAACCGTGCATCGAGCCAAAAAACGAGCCGGACTATCGACTTACAAGAAGGTAGTGACTCCAAATCGCGATGATAAACAAAATACGACGGCCAAAGCGCGATCCCGGAGGCTGTACACGACGATGCTGACGAAGTTTGACTGCGTGGTAATGGACGACGAAACCTACGTCAAAGCCGACTACAAGCAGCTTCCGGGACAGGAGTTTTATACGGCAAAAGGAAGGGGAAAGGTAGCAGATATTTTCAAGCACACGAAACTGTCAAAGTTCGCAAAGAAATATCTGGTTTGGCAAGCCATCTGTACCTGTGGCTTGAAAAGCAGCATTTTCATAGCTTCCGGAACTGTCAACCAAGAAATTTACGTGAAAGAGTGTTTGAATAAACGTCTGCTGCCTTTCCTGAAGGAACACGGTTGTTCCGTACTGTTTTGGCCGGATTTGGCATCTTGCCATTACGGTAAAAAGGCCATGGAGTGGTACGCCGCCAACAACGTGCAGGTGGTTCCCAAGGACAAGAACCCTCCCAACACGCCAGAGCTCCGCCCAATTGAGAAATACTGGGCTATTGTCAAGCGGAACCTAAAGAAGACCAAAAAAACTGCTAAGGACGAGCAGCAGTTCAAGGCAAACTGGCTTTCTGCGGCGGAGAATGTGGACAAGGTGGCTGTACAAAATCTGATGGCAGGGGTCAAGCGTAAGGCCCGGCAATTCGGATTTGGAAAAGCGGAAGCCTAACTGAATATTTTTCCTGAATTTTATACTAATTGAACTTGAAAAAGAAATTTAATTTGATTTTTTAAATAAACGATTTCACCGATCTACACGCGTTTTCCCTTGACCAAATTTTGACCGTATCACCCTTTAGATGCGTTTGCCCGGTATAATGCAATCGGAGGTATTTACCTTCTGGTTAGCGCTTGCCGGGTGTTTTAACGGGTCTTCAGTTTCTTCAAGATTGTATAGTTTTGACGGGTTTTAAGTTTCTGAATTTAAGAGTTTAAATGAAATTTAAACCCGTCAAAACTACCTCGAAGATTGCGGAGCGATGCTCCGCTATACAACCTTGAAGAAACTTAAGACCCGTCAAAACAACCGGCAAGCGCTAACCAGAAGGTAAATACCTCCGATTGCATTATACCGAGCAAACGCATCTAAGGAGCATTTTTCCAAATTTAAGGAGCATTTCCCCAAAAAGAAGGGTACATTTACCCTGCTGCCGATACTTAAGTAAGTAAATTAAGTATAAAAAGAATGATTTGCCAGGAGTTTTATTGTTATATATGTGGGTCTAAAACTAGCATAAGTTCGTACAGTTTGTGCACTAACCATATATGGTCTTGACGTTTACGCTAAAGAACAAGTATTTCTTGTAACTAGTGCACATGTTACAATAATCCGATTGAATACATATGTAGCCAGTTTTTGGGGTTCTCAAATAGAACGAACTACTTTTTAATTTAATGTTTGCTAATTGCAAAGATGAGGCGGTACAAGATTACAAAAATAAAGCTAGAAGGGAGCTAATCTGAACATTATTATATTATTGCTTATAGTAATCAAAATAGTCTAATGTACATTCTAACTTGGCAAAAGACCAATCTACAAATGTAAATGCAATAGGTCCTAAGTAACAAATGTATCTATTACTCACCTAGAATCATCGTAAACTTCAAACACAACATTTTTTGTAATTTGGATGACGTTTTACGTTGAAAACCATCCAAAAATTTAAGATTACATGATTAAATTGCAATTACGATTTAAAAAACAAATTAAAAATGTTTGATCCTATTTTTCTCGATTTGACACAAATGTTACCTAATGGACCTAGGACCTAATGCAATGTTTGGCTTGACATGATTGAGCTTTCGTTTTTAGCTTTAAAAATTGGAACATTTATGTTTGAAAATATTTCTGGATCGTCTTAACATATAACACATGTGTCTCCACTTGCAATATTCTTTGACATTGTCACAAATGTTAAGACAGCAAATGCTAGTGGAGACACCGGATTAGACCGTAGTAGCAGAACAACATACTCTCGGATCAATTTTTGAGGTATCACTATTGGTGGGTTAAAATGCGAATGGCTAAAATTCTTATTCAAATTAATTTGCAGCCAATCTCTACAACCCATAATTTTAATAATTATGATAAATTGTCATCTCCTGCTTTAACAATGCGGTAGCATTGATTTTTTGAAGTTTACTACAGGGTAAGTAGTAATTCCTCTCAGTGTTTTTTAAACAAGTGTAACTTTGGATTGGTTAATCATAGACACGTTTGCACATTTTTCTTTTAGAGTGTATTCAAATGTCAATACGGCTTGCACGTTTGTTTTGAATTTTATTTAAAAACTTGTGGTGGACTCGAGCCCGTGATGTTTTTGAAACCTTTTAGACCGTGTACTATTTTTAATTAAATTGAAACCACTCGGAATCAACGAAAGATTCATCTTCGCATCATCAAACGCCACAAAAAACCGGTTCTGTTAAAATACCTCCCTGGCCTGACCGTAAACGCACTATCAGGTGTCCGGAAACCATCAAACGAGTGAGAGAGCACATTCGGCGGAATCCTGGTAAGTTAGGCTGAAAGATGGCCAAAGAACTGGGAGTGTCGGAGACAACGATCAAGAGTATTTTGAAAGACGACCTTTGACTGAATCCATACAAAAAACAGCGGGTGAATGGCTTGACTGAAAAGCAAAAGATTGCAAGAGTCTAAAGATGTCGGAAGCTGCTCAAGTGGCACGGTGATTGTGAAATTCTGTTTCCGGACGAAGAAATCACCACAACCAGCAATATGATCGGGTGTATGCAACACATCTTTTTGACATTTCTTGTGATAAACTAGCTGTTCAAAGCTTACAGATTGTATCAAGGGTGATGGATTGGGGATGTTTCTCCAAAACTTTGAAGGTTCCATTGCTATTCATTGAACCTGGTGTTAAAATCAACAGTAAATATTACATCGATAATGTTTTGAAAAAATAATGTGTTTCCCTTCGTCAAGAAACACTACAAAAATGCACCATACTGATTCCATCAAGATTCTGCACCGTCCCACCAGGTGAAAGCTACACAGGGTTGATGTGAGGACAACTGTCCGGATTTTATTTCGTCGAAATGGCCTGCCTCTTCAACTAATTTGAATCCTCTCGTCTTCTATGAACTGGTTTAATCGTGGAAACTTTTTCGAAACGTTTCGGGAAAATATGGATTGACATGCCTCAATATATCGTGTATGCAGTGCTGGCAATTAAGGCAAAGGGAGAAACTGAACTTATTTAAGAAAGATGTTAAAGATATACCAAACAGGAAATACATTCAAAATTAAAATTCATGCAAGCTTCTCATTTTTATAGCCATATACTTCACTGATAGGAATTCCCATTCAGCATGTACAATCGCTTTTCAAGGACTTCCTAAATAAATCTGCTTTTACACAGTTAATATTAAAGTCACAACTTTCAGAAAAATAGAAAAGTCCTACCTTTATCCTACCGATAAGATTGTGGTGCTGTGAATTCTACTCCAACAATTTCAGTGAGAGTGACGTGCCCTTCTTAACAAGCCATCCCGTAGAAAGCTTAATGAGTATTGCGAATTGGGTTATTCGATTTGTTGGATCGTATCGTTGGAAGGAGATTCTTATGTTCCCGCGGGTTTCGCGTAAGTGTCTCTGCTTACGGGTCCGCCCCACCGTTTTTGGCCCTTCATACAGCGTTACTGTGAATGCAAACCGGTAACTCAATTTGTTCTTGCTATTAAGTGGAGCTGCATACATGACAAGGTCTTAGAGGGGATGGTGGCTACCTTACATACATACATACAACTTTCAGAAAAATAGAAAAGTTATCTTTCAAGCTTCTAACATCTTCAATTAACGCCTCAAAGCTTCATATCTTTTGATAGTTTCTCAACTTTGAAAGTTCAATAAACTATTTCCAAAAATTTGTGGAAAAAAGTCCTCGGCGTTTTATTTAAGGGATCAATGTTTTAAGTTTCAAGAACCCTTTTGAGAAGTATTTGTTAAAGCCTTACGTATATTGCGGCACAGTTCCAGAACAAAATTTTATATACAGGGTGTCCCAAAATAGGTGTCACTAAAACAAAATGGGATTACAGCAAAACAAATCAACCAAATCATAGCATTTATTTTTCATTTGAAAGATACATGTTAAAGAAATAAACCATATTAATTCCATTCGAATCTCTCGCCCTTTTCCTTGATAACTTTGCGCAAACGCTTTGTAAACCCATCGCAGCTGGCACGCATGATTTCCTGAGGAATTTGGCCCCAAATATCAACCAAATGTTTCTTGAATCGATCTAAAGTAAACTCTTTCGTAGGGCCTATATGTTGAAGCAAATAACCCCAAACAAAGTAGTCAAGTGGGTTGAGATCCGGTGAAGATACAGGCCATTCTTCGCTTGTGATGAAATCGGGCAAATTTTCCGAGCACCACGCTTGAGTCTTCTTCGCCTTATGAGCTGGAGCTGAGTCTTGTTGGAAACAATATGGTGTATTCCCAAACAATGTTGAAGCATGAGAAAGCAGATGGTTCTTCAAAACCTGATCGATGTATTATTCAGTGTTGATTTTTACGTTAGGTTCTATGAAAAGAATAGAAAATTTTCCTTTTTGTGAAACGGCGCCCCATAGTATAGGGCCCATACAATGACTTTCGATACATTCTGATAGCGTTCTAGAGCTAGTTTATCTTTTGGAATATAGGCAAGACTTTTGCCATACACACGATCATTTTGTTGATTATGACTGTCCTGAAGGAGGAAGAATTTTCCATCCGAAAATAAATCTCGCAGTCACCGTGCCGAACCAAAAGATTTCTGCTTCTTTGGACCCTGGTTTGCTTTTGACGCTCCGTCAACCTGTGAACCCGTTGTTTCTTGTACGGCTTGCATTCCAGATTATGCCTGAGGAGCCTATTCATTGAAGCAGGGGACATTTGAAATTGTTTGCTCAATTTACGGCCAGATACGGCCGGATTACGTCTTATTCGCTCCCTCACACATTTGATCTTTTTCTTCGTTCTGGCAGTTCGTCTGATACCTCCTTTGCGTTGAATATTGACATTTCCAGTTTCCTTGAACCGTTTCAGGTACGAAAAACAAAACGCTTACTCACTCCGAACTGCTTAAGGATATTGAATTTCTGACACACTGAACTCGGATGATTTGCAACTTTAATACTAAAAGTTCCCCGGGAGGGCGAAAATAGAAGCAGAAAATACACATATATGGTTTGCGATATACGTCAAAAAAACACGCAAAAAAAATATACAAACGGCTTAAAATTCCCGTAAATAACCGGGAAAAAAGACACATATTGTGAGACACACTGTACCCGGATGATTTGCAACGTCCCTTGACAGTTCTACACCGTGTCGAATATATTCTCATACACTTTTCTTTTCGATGTGGTCGCTCAACTAAGCCACAGATATTGCGTATCTTACCTATTTCTACTCTGGGAAGGATTAAAAAATAATACCCAAGAACCTGAATTTGATACTATGACTCTGCTCCATCAAAGTCGGAGGAGAGACCTCCTCAAAAGAAACCTCAAAATTACTAAGCGAGTCAAAGGATGATTTAATATCATTATGTGATTCCACTATAACGTATGCATTAAAAACAAATTACCAATTTTTGATAGCGATGAAAAAATAACAAATTAACCTCAAATCCGACGTTTATTAAGTTTGTTAAGAGATTGAAAGCGATTTAGTTGTTTACGCTTGTTTTGGCTTACAAGTGAACGAGGGAAAATTTTACGCGTTTGTTAAAATTCATCAGTTTTTTTTCTGAGTAGATCCTGCGTTTGAGATTCGCCAAAAAAAATCTATAGGTCGCAGCTAGTAGACGATATGAGGGTTTGCAATCTTTGGTGCAACGTTAATCTTAAGCTAAACGAAAGAAATAAAGCGAAACAAATATTGTATTAGAACAAAAAAGAAAAAAAAAACGAATAGAAAATAAAGGAGTAAATGCAACTGGACTGCCAAAACTATCGTGCAATCACCGTCCTTAATGCCACCTATGAAGTGCTATCCCAAATCATCTTCCAGCCTCTGTCACCGCTATCAAATAGATTCGTGGTAAGTTATCAGGCCGGTTTCATCGAAGGGCGGTCTTCAACGGACCAAATGTTCACTTTGCGGCAGAGCCTCCAAAAGTACCGTGAACATATAGTCGCTACGCGTTCATCGATTTAAAAGCCGCATATAATACAGTTAACCGAAAAGAGCTATGGAAGATCCTGGACGAAAACAGCTCTCCAGGTAGCTGACCCGACTAATCAAGGGTACAATAGATGGAACCCTGTGCTGTATGATATCGGGTGGATTATCGGATTGGTTTGAATCCGCAGGGGGCAGCGTCAAGGTGATGGAATCTTTTGCCTGCTGTTCAATATTGCTCTTGAAGGTGGTATGAGATGAGTGGCACGATTTTCGACAGATCCTACTTCAATCTGCTTTGTCGATGACGTGAACATTGTCGGCAGAACATTTAAGACTAAAGACTAAAATGCGAAGCAGTTATGATTCGGTTTAAGATAAATACGTCTAAAACGAAGTACATGCTAACATGCGGAACTGAGCACGACAGGAGCCGACTAAGCAGCTCCGATTGACGGAAATTTGTCTGTCTCGGCTCACTTGTTATGGCGGATAATGATAAGGAAGTTTAGAGTGACGCTGATCCAGGGAACAAGATTCAGGGAGTACAATGTGCCCTCAGGATTGTAGAGGAGCAACCATGAACCGACGTTTTTGAATGATTTCGTACTGTTCCTGACTTGTGTGCCACTGTCATCCGTTCTTGAAATCTTTGGAGGACCCTTGAGACGGTCAAACGATATAACTTTATCAGTTTTCCCAAGTTGCGATGCGAAAATCCAGGATTCTGCATGTCGATGATCAAAATCCATTCGCGAACGGTTTGCTGATTTCATTCCATCTCAACCGAAATCTCACTGACTACTCAGTCGGACGAGTGGATATGGACATTGAACAATCTAAAGAGAAACCAGGCAAAATTCGGTTGATTTCGGTCAAGTATTAAAAAATGTTACGCAAGTTTGAAAGTGTCATAATAATTATTGACTCACCCTTTAAATAAAAGGGTGAAGCTATGCGAAAATTTGCGAAGTGCTTTTGAGTTCATCATGCGAGAATTAATCAATGTCGATATCGTGATTTGGCCAATAAAGCTGCAACGAGCGATGAAATTATCCAACGTATCATGAAACGGAACAACCTGAAGACCCATAAGAAGTAAAAATCGTGCTCCAGTTTTAATGGACGACAAGACCTATGTCACATAAAACTAAAAAATCCGTACAGTTCCACAATATTATGATGCCGTAGTAGGAAAGGATGTGTAAGAGTCGATTCAAGTGAAGGAAGTTGGTCGTAAAGGGCTGGTATGGCAAGCAAAACGTCCTTGCGGTTTAAAGCCTACCATTTTTTACACTTCCGGAACTATGCATGCGAAAATCTATCAATCTTAGTAGATATCTGCGAAAGAGGTTGTTGCCTTCATATGAGAAACATAGTACCACTCCACTGTTTTGACCGGAATCAGCTTCGGCACACTACAGGGTGTTCAATAAGTTCGAATACAACTTTTGATCGTTGTGTAGGTGAGCACCATGTGCATTCTGTGTATTGGTATTGGTGTCAGCTTTAGCCTCAAATATAGGCTAACCGACGCGCATGGTGTCGACTTGCTGTCATTTGTTGTTTGTTTATCGCGCACGATGAAGGAGTACCGTGACGTCGTAGTAGAGTTGTTCGCGAGAGGTGAACGTCCCCCCAGTCAACACAGAATCGCATATAATAGTGCATATGAGTACAACATGGAGGCGATATACGTTCATTCGTCCATTTAACTCCATGTTAACTGTACGCATAACGCCTCCACTTTATACTCATATCCGTTATTTTATGCGATCTTGTGTTTACTGGGCCGGCGACATATTCCGGCAGTTGATATCCCACGGGGTGAAGCGGAATTTCATCTATACCAGACGGTCTCGGCCAAGACCTTGCGAGATCCAGGCGAACGCGTTCGGCGAGGACGCCAGCAGCATTCAAGGTGGTGAGGGAGTGGGTTTGTCTAAAAATGAACCGCTCGATCCGGAAGACCGCTGCTGACCTGGATGTGTCGATCGGGACAGCCCACACCATTATGACGAAGGACCTGGGATACAAGCCGTACAAGAAACGCACGGTTCACGGGGTAACGGAGGCTGCAACGAAGAAGAGGCTGTACAGAGCCAAACTGACACTTTTGCGGCACGCAGGTCATGAGTTCGTGTTTTCTGATGAGAAACTCTTTGTCTTGCAACAGCCGCACAATGTCCAAAATGATCGGCTGTGGGCGCCGATGTTGGCCCATATCTCACCGTCCCACATAAACATCCGGTTCCAGAGCACCCCGTCGGTGGTTTATCGAGAAAAATGTTACAATCAACGCCGCGTACTATAAGACCTAAGTTCTGGAGAAGGTTGTGGCCCCGTCACTTCGGGACCTCTACGGGAAGGATCATTACGTCTTTCAACAGGACGGTGCTCCTGCCCACACGGCGAATATCGACCAAGCGTGGTGGCGGGAGAATTCGACTGATTTTCTCGATAAGACTTTGTGGCCTCCCAGCTCCCCGGACCTTATTCCCCTGGACTTTTATGTATGGTCTTACATGCTGGCCAAGCAGAGCGACCATCAAGTGAGCACTATGTACCATTTTAAGAAGCTCATTTCCAAGATCTGGGATGAGATGCCGATGGACCAGGTGCGTGTGATTCTTTGAGAAACGTTTCAAGCTCGTCATACATCACAAAGGGGGGTGCCTCCAGCTAATATGTCGTAAATGTTCTCAACAAACATTGCTTCAATAAAAATTGACTCAGAAAAGAATATCTTGTATTTTTTTTTATCGTAACCCAAGTAACAATTTAAGTTATATTCCAGCCGTATAGCATTCCTCCCGGCTTTGTTGATAAAACTACATTCAAAACTGTTTTGTCTACCAGCACCTCCTCTACTTTTCATTAAAGCCAAAATTTGTACAAAGTGGCCCACTCTACAGACGGTTGTGAAAACAATTTAATGAAACCTTTATAAGACCATATAGATTTTAAAAATGTTCTAGTGCTAGATGCTATGACCACTTGAGAACCTTCATAAAACCTATTGGTTGTCATGAAAACCAGCATACGGCCAAATGGCCACAGCTGTCAAACTTCACTGTGACATCGTGGTTGGTTTTTGTTGTTCTGCTTTGTTCGATTCTCTGCTCTTCTGATTCATTTGGCAGTTAATAATATCTGAGAAAAAAGGTCTGGTATTGCGGGAAATTTTGTTTGATATAAAAATATCCAGAACAAATTGAGTTTTTACAGCGTATCATGCTCCAAATCATATGTGCATTTAATTTTGTGATGAATATTGGCACGATAAGAGTCAAAAATTAATGCGCCTCGGAAATTATATGAGTTTACAACAACAAACAATAACTTACAACAAATATATTCGATAACACATTGATTGTTGTTTTTGTATTCTCCCAAGCGCTATATTCGATAAATTAATCATGAATTTCTTGAAAATTGGTCAAATTCAATAAGGTTACCTTAAAAACACCGAAATTGGTTTCAGATCTACAGTTCATTTGCATTACATTTAAAATTTGGTGCATTTATTTTTCCACATTTCAATAATTTCTTATATTTCAATATGGCGATTGGAAAAAAAATCACCATTCTGCCATAAAGCCAAGTTATCTTCGCAATGACTACTTTAAAACTATTTGATTATTTGGTGGCTTCCCTCAATGCCAATTTGCCGTTGAATGCATTTACTGGAGGCAAAATAATTTTAAAATGCTTTTTCAACTGACCATAATAAGATAATATGAATGAGTCCTAAAACGGCATTTCAAAACAACATTTTATGAGTTCATAAAGTCGAAATAAACCCATTGATAGGAGTAAAAGGATTTTGAGAAAACAAGGTTTTAAGATCGTTTTAAGAAAGCTGTAAAGGTTCTCATAAACTTGACTAAAATATGAAACCTATTGGCACCTCTTGGTGTCATAATAAAACCAAATTGATTTCTAGTGGCTTTGATAAAACTTTAATAAAATTTAATAAAGCATGATGGTTTTGGCAATGTGACTTGAGAAGGGACTCAGACCTCAGACCTCAGTTCTCTGCACGGCATTATCAAGCCGGAGGCCCGGGTTCGATTCCCGGTCTGGTCGAGGGAATCTTTCTGGTAGGAAATTTCCTCGACTTCCCTGAGCATTGAAATTGAATGAATTGGTGTTGGTATCGATGTTCTCAATTTATAACTGAGAAAAGGCATTTAGCACACTGAGTTAAGAGCAACCAATAAACTTATTGTGAAAGCAATAAGCTTTAAATGCTAAGATTGCACTTTGCACAACTCTCGACTCGCTCACGAAAAAGGGTTTTAAGACATCAATCCACCGAACTGCTCTCAGCTTCGATCCATCGAACGTTCCTAGCCGATTGTGAAGATGGTCTTCGAAAAGACTTGTTAAGCAGCTGGGAATATGCAGGAGTTCCAACTAATTTGGGCCAAACTTCATAAAAATGTAACGAAACACTTGTTCGGAGCTTGATGAAAAGTGGTTGATCAATAATTCGAAAATTTGTGAAGGATTAATATTAATTCCACCCGGCTTTCACAATGTTCAAGTTCAGTCTCGTACAATGAAAAATTGAGCGTATGGTTGAGTTAAAAATATTTCTAAATGATTTGAAAAAAAAAACCTTACTGAATGACTTATTTTCGATACAGTCCTTATCAATTTACTGGGGCTCGAAGTATTGAAACGATACAACATTAGCATCTAACAAATCCGATACGCAAAAACTCAACTGTTTCGAAGCTTCCTATAAAAATAATTAGAAACTCATGAGACAACGCTCAACGTCAGGGCCCTGTCCGAGAACACTGCAACTCGACTCGACCGGACCAAATGACCCTCTAGAACGTTTAATGACTGCCATTACCGAACCAAGGAAGGGATGATCACGATGATTTCACACTTTTCGATTTTCCATCACATCTGTCTACGCCTGATGCGTGTGGCTTAAGTTTTCTCGATCATCATACCGGGTTTGCGGTGTTGTATGTGTGCGCGCATTCACCGTTTCGTTTCGAACCTTATACTGCCGACTTGCAAACGGCAAAACGAGCAAGGCCTTCTAAAAGTCACTGTTGGCCATTCTAACTCCATGCACTGCACAGTCGACGATCGCACAACCGGCCGAGGTTAACCTTTTCAAGTGAGGTACATGCGCAGGAGGGAAAAAACCGTTCTGAAATCAAGAGTTTTATTGGAAGTTCCTCATTGTTCGTTACTGTGCAGCTTAGATAGTTTTTACCCTTTTCAGAAAAAAATGAACCATCGGCGGTTGAAACCCCCCAAAACTACAGTATGTACGCTGTGGAAATGAACATGAGACAGCAAATCTGGAAGGTTCTTTCCTCTATGAATAAGCCATTCAAATGGGAATGGGTTTTAACGACCCATTCAACAGTCCTTAACGTGATGGAAGATTTCAAATGCCTAGCTACATTGAACTTTTACGATCGGGTGTGCGTTTTCCTATTAGATTGATCAATAACACCGAACCTAACTGTTTCAGTGCACATTCTTATGCGGCAGTGTTTGTTGTTCTGTTATATCATCGTATTTAGTACGGTCAGCGGCGTTTGTACATGCTTGGTGGGCGAAAAACAGGTAGGGTGTGAGCAGTCAGAGCTCGGTGGACGTTGACGTGTTTTACCCACGACTGAGCCTTTTTTTATTCTCTTCCACTTGAAATAATATAAACTTTGAACGTACGTGAAATATCACGTAAACTCTCTTTTTTTTCTATCCTGTCACATAGAATGTACGTGATAGCACTAACAAAGCAAAGAGAATTACGATGAACCGTACTAACAGAAGTTATGAAAGGAACATGATTTTCACGAACCCTGCACGGCATTGCCACTACTGTAATAGATACTGTCTACACATTAATCTCATTGGTCCTATATTCATCCTACACAACACAGTAGCGAAGGAATATAATGGCTTATTTTTATAATAATGTTTGCTAACATTTAAAAACTTTGTAATCTTTGTTCTGATTGTACATTTGATATTCACCTCATATCCTTCCTTAACTAATGGTACCGGTATAGAAAGCTTTCAATTAATAATTGTGAACTTGCATGTAGACACGGAACGGGCAACTTAGAACGATTCAATGACAAGAAAAGTGAAAAATTTTGTTGTGTAAAAAGTATCTCGATTTTATTTGTTTCCTCTCATTCTATTTTTATTGTGTTGAAGAAACGTCAAATCAACTGGTATAAGTGGCATATTTGCTGCCATATAATCATCACAGTATGCTCTGGTTACTTGAAGAAAAAACAGCAACACTTCATTTTGTGATTTTTTTTCATTTTATTCTGTGATCGCATCAAAAAAATACTTACTACTTACACCTTTGAATGCTTTGATGCATTTCCACAATCTGATGGAATAAAATGTTCGGAGCACACGAATATACGAAATATACACGAATATAATGCTATTGTGAACACTCGAACCAATAAACTACAACCAATTCTGCATGTTTTCAAATCCCCTAGAAGTACGAATTCTGCAATGAATCATTCTTAATACATTTATAATTCACGTACCTCTTAGCCAGTGCAAAAAAAAAGAAACATTGTTGGATGCTGATGTGCTGAATCATTTCGAAATAGCACAAGTTTTTCCCCGAATTATTCTTTTTTCTTCGTTCGAAAAAATACTTCGAGAAACGTCATAACAACAAAAATCAAGGGCTTTAAATCACACACATAAGGTATAACAAAAACGCAGATGTCGTCACTACAATAACTAGTTGGGAGCACAATTCGTGAGCAGTATAGAGAACGGTGAATTAATGTCAATAGATCTCTATCTCTTGCCTTACAGAACTGCGATTCGCAAAGTTGCAAAAGCTGCTTGTGTTTTTTATGTATCTTCATTTCAATTTTATATTTTGCTATACTTTGTTCTAGCTTGAATGTTTTTCTGCGCTTTTAAATTAATTTTCCAACCTTTTTTTTTCGTCGGCAGAACTCCCTAAAACGTTATATGAAACATTTGAAGATCATTTCGACAAAGCTTTTTCATTAGGGCCTAACTGACAAACGTAAACAATGGCTTCTCCGTAAATTTCTCGTGGCAAAAAAGCTACTCAGGTAAGCCTCAAATTCTATCGGATAGATGAACGCTTCCTCTTAGAAACGAGCGCAGTGGATTCATTAGGGGAGTCTTCAATGACGAGTAATTCGCGGAAAAAGCCATTGTTTACGTTTGTCATTTTGGCCCTAATGAAAAATCTTTGTCGACTTAAGCTACGACCATGTCAAAATATCAAATCTACACAAGTTCAATACACCAGTTGCTGAACAAGAAAATTATAGTCAAATTAACATTCATAAATTTCAAACCCATTTTGAACAAAAACCATTGCCTTTGCCAAACAGTCGGTTTTAAAATACGAGAACATACCCGACCAAAAGGAAACAACAAAATTATTTCGAGTTTTGTTATTCAGTTACGCTGTTTTTATAATAGAGGTTGTTAGAACTTAGATCGCGGATGTAGTTAAAATAACATAAATTGTGACAAAAAATCCTCAAGAGGTAACATGTAACGATGTACGATGTAACAAAGTCATATCAATTAGTGTTAGAATTAATTTTATTTTTTTACACAGATTTTGCCTCCCAAAGCATTATATCTTAATTTGTTATAAGTATGTTATACAATTATCCAAATCAAAATGTCTTTAACAAATTTATATCATAATCAGTTAGTCGTAACAAGGTTTGTTATAATTTTGTTATTTTTATGTTATTCCCTTCTGGTCGGGTACCTCTAGTTTTGAAGGCCTGTCCATTTTAGATACGTTGCGTTTGCGTTTGCATGCATTTGACAGTTTTCCCATAAGTTTTCTGTGAAACTTTCGTTTTCAATCACGGAGATAACTTAGTACTCAGACACCACTGTTACTAGGAACTGGGAAGGACTGCAAATAGTATACGAAACACGCATATACCTCAAAGAATATGCAATTATAACGTAATTAAAAAGAAACAACTTAACTCACATAAGAGATTTTTATGAAAAGATTCCGTTGATAGGTTCGAACAAATTAAAAGGGGTATTGCAGTTTTCCGATAGTTCTAAATAATCCATGCCGCTAAGGGACTACACAACTTATTTTTTTTTTAATGTATGTAGGCTTTTGCATGTCGTACCGTCATGGGGGTACTAAAGTCCTTAAGTTCTGAGATTTTGCGTAAAGGTACTTCATGTTCCAGATATCCGCTTCGCAAAAAAAAACTTCACGGTTTCATTTACTCTCCTGCCGATAATAGGTTAATAAGGTTAACGATAAGACATGCCAATGCCGAAAGTTTTTCCAATATCTTCAAGTTTTTTCCAAAAAAGTAGGAGAATAAAAGAGGGTTTGAGTTGCTTAAAATTTAGTGATATCAAATTTTTTAACCCAGAAAAAAGTTTATTTCGGTGTTTGTTTTTTTTACTTAGGTTAATTATTCACTGCAACTTGTTGTTAAACAGTTTTTTCTATGCAACGTTATTTTTCCTAGCTACAATTTTTAAATTAGGGTTAATGCTGAAATTCATACGTCAGTTTCAGACATTTAATCAATAAATAAATGTCGGTTTTTATATTCCTTTAGATTGATTTATGTTTCTTTATTCGTTCGACGAGGAACAAACCTTCATGTAACCTTGTACCTTGTACCAATGTACCTTGCTACTTTATACTAGCAGGTCTAAAAAAGCTGTCTGAGCTTGGACCAGATTAAATTATTTTCCGTGTAAAATGTGTGACTTCAACCGCAAGATGTCGCGACTAAGAGCACTCAAAATTCCTCATTATTTGTTGTTCAAGATATACTTCCGTTCTGTGATGTAGACCATTACGTTGAGAACCTGGAATAAGCCAAATGAGATCAACCCGGGAATTTGACACTTCTAGTACATTGTCACTGAAACTCAGAAATTTGGTCCGGTGGTTCTGTCAAACGTGTCAAACCGAAAAAAAAACTAGAGTATCTTCATAAAAGGTCGGATTGCGGATATGCCATGCGATAAAAAATGTTAATGTAAAATTTGTTACATTTTACGCTTGCAATGAACACGGATCCAGAGGAAACTAAAAAGTGTGCCGTACATAAATTACAGCACGCATTGAAGGGAGGGAGAGGTATTAAGTGTAACAATAGGTACAAAGTTTTGAATTGCTTCATAGAAAACGTGTTACGAAGGGGATGAAGGAGTCAATTAGCGTTTCCTAAGGGGAGCGGTCAATCATCAATTGCGGAAGAGTTTCAAGGGATCGTTCAAACATGAAGTCCATTATTTTTGAATATTTGTTTGTTAGCCGTTGAATATTTCCAATAGCGAAATAGCGTATGAGAGGCAAAATCGATTTGTTTGTTCGCCAAACCAGTAATTTTAATGTAGAAGGAGATGTTCGCTCATCACCATGAGGCACCAAGAGTGGACAGTAATGTTTGCTAGAATGAAAGATATGAAGAGAAAGTGTTGAAAGCCCCGTCAGTGTACGGCAGGTTGAAAATTGAATAGAAGCCGCACCATGTAACAATTATAACAGTAATTTAAAGTTCGTTTTTGCAGAGCAGATTTATATTTTTTGTAAAGTGTAACGTCTAAATGGTCCAAAATTTACACTTCTTGTATACTAGCAACTTAACTTTAATAATATACAAAAAAAATCAAAAATAAATTTACTTGTTCCAAATACCGCCGAAAAACCCTCAACCACTTCAATCTTTCACTTCTCACTCGAAATTTGCACTTGAAACAAGTCCGCAAACGAATCTTGCTTCCGGAAGCAAGCAGTTACTCGTTCAGATTGATTCGAGTACAGTGACAATTCATCCGAGGTGCCAAACATTCGTTCTAATATTACGTAACGCAATTTTCGGCAATTTTTAACTCCCTCTCGTGAGGGAGAGAGTGGTAACAAGATAGTAAATACATATATGAATTTTGACATTCGCTTCCTCCCAGCGTAAAGGTAAATCTTTTACATGAAGTACCTTAGTAAATAAAAGCAAACAAAAAATCATTGTTTAAACGGTTTATATGGCCAATCAATAACCTTCAATTATTCTCAGATTTATTGAATACCCGACCAGAAGGGTATAAAAAAAATAAAAATTAAAAAATTTGTTAGTAATGAATTGGTTTAATTTGTTGAGTTTTTGGAAATTGATATTTTAAAATATTAACGGGGGATTTTTTTAAATTAAATTGTTTTGTTTTTTTTTTTTTGTTTTTTTTTTTTTTTTTTTGTGGGGTTTTTTTTTTTTTTTTGTTATTTGTTGGGTACAATACACCGCGCGACTGTCGTAGTGTTCACAAAATGTAACGCAGTCTAACACTTTCGAAACGAACAATCGTGGTTCAGGAAACGCCGTGGTTGTACCTTTGCTGAAAGGAAAGACGCGTGAAATATTTATTTTAATATTTAAATTACTTATAACTGAAGTTATACCGTGAATATAAAAATTTACTCTATTTTGATATGATACGCTTGCTTGTTGTTTTTCAACCATTCATGACGCAACAAAAACATGCTGCGCCGAATAGAAAAATCGGTGCATCTGCTAGGGTCGTTCCCAATGTTTACGTTGCGGGGCGACATCTACGATTTGCAAGTGGTTACACGAAACTAAGTTAATCTGTCATGTTGATTGAGATAGGCAAAAAGCTTGAAAAGTAATTTCCAATTCAGCGGTTTCAGTCTTCAATCATGAAATATCAAAACCATATAGTCAATCTCGATTAATGACCACTATTTTGTGCGAAAACTATTAGATTATAATTACGCTTCATGGAAATCATGCAAAGCAATACCTTGCCTGACGACGGTTTATCGATGAAAAAGGACAAATGCTCTACTCGCTTGCTTAGATGCGGTCTATGATGAACATTTTCATTCATTTGACAGTTCACCGAGGGGCTCAGTAACGGATGAAAAACATTGATGAATGATAATCCATACAGTTATCAAACTAAATCATTCATACACCTCACAAAAACAAAAGGTGCACTTTTGATCTCTAAAACACGCCGAGGTACCTAAAATTCCTACCCATACTTTCCTTACCAGTCTGGCCAATGCCTGGAAGTTCTCTGCTGTATGTATACAACGTACACGGTGTATACAACTCCAACTCACGGTCCATTACAGCCCTTTGACAGCCTCGCAGTCTACGGACTGTTCCTACCAATGGGTCCTGATCATTTGATCAGATCTCCTCATTTTTTATTCCGATCTTTGGAAAAATCAGATGATCTAATTAAGATTTAAAATCTTTTATGACAGTTTGACACACACTGTTGCTTTATTTCAGTGTTTCAAAATATCAACATAGCTGTTTTGATAACGTTCGTTTGTGTTCATATTACGCTCAGTATAATGTTATTGTTTCACTCGTGAGTTCAGGGTTTGTATCAATACTAATCCGAGGTCTGATCAAAGCATAAAGTCGTGTAGATTGCTGTATAGTGCGACCCAAATATTCACCCATATACTTGTTTTCATTCGAACGGTGTTAAGGGCTTATGCTGAAGCGTTCTTGGCGGTAGCCATTACTTCAACATTTAGAATGATAAACTGAGAATTGTCTAGATATTGAAAATTAAAGTTTGGTGTTTTGGGGGAGGGGTGGTGGTGTGCAAAATGGGATATAATTGAAAGAAGGTGGGAGAGGAAAAAGAAGGAAATGGGGGAGGTCATGTTTTATATGGAAAATATTCTCATTACAGCTGAAAACCGGAAGAAGTCACACCCGACAACGGGTTTTCTCCTGTTCTATACGTTATATGCGGTACCCGAGCAGCACACAACCGTCTAAACAAGTTACAGCAATTTGATTATGATTAGAATGAGTCACATATAAGTAATCTCAACTCATTTGCAACAAATGTGCTACTAGAGTAGGGACGTGAAAGTAGTTCACCTCCCCGCGGTGCATCCTGGAAACGTTAAGCTCCCCTTAACGAACTACGAAGGAAGCGCCGTAAGCGGTCGTGACATAGGAGAACAGGGACGATCTTGGGGATGGCGGCCCCAGACGCCCCGATCCCGGTCCAGGCCCTGGCTTTTCTCGATCGAAGGAAGGACCATACGACGCGAGGTTCGGTAGGTACCGTAAATGGTCGGACAGGGAGATCACGGACGATCTGGAAAGCAGACCCTCTCCCAGACGTCCCGAACCCCGATTGGATCCAGAATCATCTCGATCGAATCAGCGTTAGGTCGCGGGAGCTAACTATACTAAAGGCCTATGTAGTTAGACATAGTGGGTGCGTAATACATAACGGGACTATTATTCCTGAATAATAATAATAATAATACCCGAGGGGCACGCAGAGTAGAGTACTGAGTGTGTCGTATTGAAAGTACTATCGGATTTCACTCCACTTACAGAGTAAAGTTCTGTCCAGTTAGAATCCGGAATCACTTATTGTGTTGCAGTGGCACGGAAAGTGAAAGCAAGAATTCTTTTACAGCGGTTCATTGACCTAGGTGCTCACTTTCTGCGGTATAAATTTCACGGTGTTTCGTGCAGTGAGTCAAAAGTTATTCCAGATGGAAGCCGAGAGGGGAGAAAAAATTCTGCACACCCACGTTGAAAATCCAACGTGGTCCGCAATAAAAATCGCAAAAACGTTGAAAATCGACAAATCAACCGTGTATGATGTGCTCAAACGTTTCAGGGAGCGAAAGAGCGTGGATCGAGTGCCTCAAGGTAAGCGTCGTAGTGGAACATATGACTGCAAGCTGAACCAGAAGGTCTTGAGAACCGTCAGAGCAAACCCTGGACTATCAGATGAAATCGCACAAAAATACGCTGCTGCTTGCAGGATATCGTTCTTATCGAGCCAACAAGCAACCAAACAGAACGTTGAAGCAAAGTTTCTTCACCAAAACTCGAGCTCGGAAATTGTACCAGCAGGTTTTGACGAAGTACCAAGGATGCCTGCTTATCGACGATGAAACCTACGTCAAAATGGATTTCGGACAGCTTCCTGGCCAAAAATTCTACATGGCGACGGCACGAGGAGATGTTCCTGCGAAGTTTAAGTTTGCTTTTATGGACAAATTTGCCAAAAAAAACCGATGATTTGGCAAGGGATATGCAGCTACGGAGCAAAGACCAAAGTGTTCGGGACAAATAAGACGATGGACTCGAAGCTGTACAAGGAAGAATGCCTCTAAAACCACGTACAACTTAAAGCCCATGAAGGTCCTGTGAAGTTTTGGCCAGATTTGGCGAGTTGCCACAACAGCCGGGAAGTCATCCAGTGGTACCGTGATAATAACGTAGATTTCATCGATAAAAACATAAATCCACCCAACTGCCCGCAGTTCCGGCCCATCGAGAGATTTTGGGCAATAATGAAGCGGAAGCTTAAGAAAAGTGGAGAAACGGCTCGGGACGCGACTCAGATGACCAAAATGTGGAACAAATGTGCCAAGGAAGTTGACTCCGGAGGTGTGCAGCGTTTGATGGGAGGAATAAAGAAGAAAGTGCAAATTTTCATTAGAAACAAAGAGAAATGATTTGTATTGATATTTTTTTATGTATTCAACTTATTTGTACGTCAATCCGTTACCGAGATACAGATGATTTTATTATTTCGGATTCGAAATGGACATAGCTTTATTTGCTAACATTTTAGAGAATTTAAACTAACCCAAATATTTTTAAAGGACTCAAGGATTCAAAATCATTTGAAAAATATCTTAGCTACTCAAAGAGTACACAGATAAAAAGCGTCCCGATAATGAAAACGGACTGTGAACTAGTTCACATTTACAGGATCTTTCCCTCTAAACGTTATTTAGTTCATAATTACGTGATTCAGTTCACAGTGTATTTTTGCTTGTTCTCGTATTCATGACTACAGTTCACGGATCTGGGCACGGATTTTTTTCCGTGTATATGAAGAGTATTTAAATGAGTATTTTGAGTACCTATATTTAATGAAATTTAAAAGTACTCAAATGTATTAAAAACCTTGGAAGCATTGAAAGAGTTTTACACATTTTTGTTTCATTCTACTCAGTGACTCTTACTCACAAGGATATGTAACTTAATTTTGAGTGACGTTTCCGTGAGAAAAACAAGGACAGCAATACAAATGAAAGAGAGGGTGTTTTGACCGTGAACATAAAAGGGTGTCCACAGTTAAATTGCATAACTTTCAATAAGCTGTAACATTTCACCCTTTGGGTTGATTTCAATGAAATTTTGGGTGAAATGCCCTCAGCGTGTATTGTTTACGTGAGTTTCATTGTGAAATGTGTCGTAGTTTCGAAAATGGAGTTGAAGGAACAGCAAGTGCGCGAGAACATTTTGCACACGCACCTCGAGAACCGACTTCTTTCGCACCGATCCATAGGAAAGATGTTGAAAATTCACCAGTCTACTGTGTCTCGAGTCATAAAACGTTTCGGGGAACATTCAACTGTCGATCGGAAGAAGGTGAGTGGTAGAAAAAGTGCTCCGTACTGTGTGAAGGATCACAAGCGAGTGGTTGCTGCCTTTAAACGCAAACCCAAAAGTTCCGTTCGGGATGTCGCGAAAAAGCTGCACTTGACCAAAAGTTTCGTGCAGAAAGCCAAGAAACGAACCAGGCTCCGTTCATTCAAAGTTCAGAAAGCTCCAAACCAGAATGAAAAACAGCATATGACAGCTAAAACACGTGCGCGTAAGCTGTACAAATTCCTGGCAACCAGTATGTGACTGCGAAAGATAAGTCGGTGTTCCAGGTCCGGAGGAAAGAACAAGTGCACCCAAAAAATTTGGGTTGGGGGGGTTGGGTGGGGGGGGAAGGGGAGTTGGTGGGCATTAGGTTGGTGGTGTGGGGAAAAGACTGCTTGTTTTTGAAAAAAAATGTGGTGTGTTTTTTGGGGGGTGTTTGGGGGGGGGAGGGTTGGGGGGGCTGGGTGCCTATAGGCATGAAATATTCAATATTACGATGAAAATCTAATTCAAAATTTCGAATATTTACACACAATTTAACCGAAATCTCGGTTAACCTCATTTCTGTTTGTTTCGAATTTTAACCGATATATCAGTTTGCTCATGCCGAGATTCCAGTTAACTATATGAGTTTTCAGTTTGACCCAAACCGAGAATATCGGTTAACATAAAAAAATCGAGATCGAAACCGAGAGGTCGGCTGTGCGGATCTCGGTTTCAGAAAGCCGAGACTCGGCATATAATTCTAAGTGTGTAGCAGAATGTATACAATTTTTTAAATCACTTTTTCGAAACAAAACCTACTGTTTGGTTTATAAAAAATGACTGTTGGGACCCTAATGATTCCATACAAATTTTAGAGTAGCAAAGATAGCAATTTTTTTCAGATATAATGGTTAATAATTTTTAGCACCTTTTTGATGTCGCACCCTGTACACATGCGAAGTAATAAAAAATCAAATGCACACTGAGTCCCGTTGTGAGCGCATTCAGAACTATACCACCTAATGGGCCTTAGTTACAAGAAAAAATATCTCGAAAAATGGTCAAGAACAAAATTAATATTTTTCTGACTCAGGAAGTACCAGCTCATCCGTTCCAAGCTAAATAAATAACGCCCCAAAACATAACATCTCTCAAATATTCTGACGAAACAAAACAGCACCTCAAAACAAAAACAAATATTCTAGTACCGCAATGCGAATGAACGGAGTAGTCTGAACAATCAATAGGAAATAAGTTCCTTAACTGCTCAGTGTTGATTGTTCAAGCAAATTATCAACATATCAATGTAGCAATGGTCAACCTGTAAAAAAAATGAACTTTAGATTTACAATAAAGTGTATTCTAATCATTCAGTATAATATATGAAGATCCATTTTATTGTACTATCCTTGATGATAAGGTAACAATAGGAATTATAGTTTCCACAATTAATTCTAAGGTGAATTAATGCATCAACAATACAATGACGAGGGTTTTCAGTAAATATCATTAATAAAAAAAAATAACCCTTTTCAACAATAAAATTTTCCATTTACCATTAATAGTATTGTTTTACGTTTTACGTGTTGAAAATCATGGAGAAGAATAGTAGAGCTATTGTAGTGATATGATTATTTTACTTGTCTTGTACATGAACAATAAATCTACGTTGGCAATATTTTTTAATTGTTCTTGAATATAATTGAATAGTCATTTGTATGGTAATTGTGTAGTTATTTTACTCCGAAAATACATAATAATATTTTAGCAACGTTCTAGAGGACATAATCAACAACATCAATGAGCGTAATCGACTAGAATTTTACTACCTATTGGTAGTTATGTCATCCATTCCAATTGGATATATTTATTTACGTAAATAAACAACTCCTAGCAACACAAAACACCTCATCCCAGCATAGAAATGAGTACCAAAAAAAACAATCCTTACTTTTCTCAGTACGGCCGGACCGTCTTGTTCCAGTAGAATCACCTAGTCGACAGGATTATATTTCCTTCACTAAGGTTGTTATTATTTTCAGTACCATCGGTTCCGTCTCACTCAAGCGCTGGACATCCACATTAACGTTGTCGTTGTTCCTTCTGCTTTCGCTGTTGTGATGGCAGTTCTCTTAGGACCCACGTCCTCACTGCGACGAATGCACCTCTTACTATAAGCACACACTCTTTCGCTTCATATCAAGAACCATCCAACCAAGACCACCGACTTCTGCCGTCGTTGCACAGCGATCAAGATGAAGCAAGATCACTGCACCGTGGGTTGCATTCTCATTTCCGTCGATCCATCCAACATCGACGTCTTCGTCGTCACCACAATCAATTGCATATTCCGAACGGTTGCATAAAAATACCTGATCATGCATCCACGCACTTTCAGATGTCGAATTGGAAACCACACATACAGACACGAAAATTAAACTTCCAAAGATTGTTTCGCTACACTTCTTATGCTCGAATTGGGGAATTATCTCTTCTGTTTTCACTTCTATTTTTCGTTGGATTTTTCTGTTATTATTTGCAAAGCCGGAGTGAAAAAAAACACGCGAGCAGTAAAGACACAAGTTTCCTTTTCCGGCTGCTTAAAAATTCACTTGACTACACGCTGTTCGTTAATTTGCAACTGAACGCCAACCACAAAAAAAAACAACATACACCTCCGAAACGTTTCACTTTTCAGGTGGACACATCACAAAAAGAAAACCTGAACCCGACACTTTCTCGCCATAAAACAAAACTGTTCTTCAATCTTCACACCAATAGGTGATAGTTCTCATTGGGATCGCATCGAAATATCCTGAACATTAATCCATCTAGAACAGTGGGAACCACTCGAACGACAAAAACAAACTGAGAACTTTACAATCGTTGCAAAATGAAGCAAACAACATACAAAAAAAACTCCCACGACACTAGGGCACCTCGACAAACCGAACAACCGACTGACGAGACAGCGTACGGAGACACCTCCTGCGCGGTTCCGTACATGAATTCGAATGAAATCGTATATTTAGTTTCTTCTTTTCTCTGGCCTGCATTCCACAGAAAAGCGCTTTCTGTTTAGCTACTTCAAGGCACACAATAGTGTTTGTACAATCGATCCGCAACCTCGTCAGCGAACGACGCTGTCGTCGTCGTCGTCGTCGTCGTCGTCGTCAGAGAGCTGAGGTGTTGATGTTCGCAAACCCCAGACCGACCATAGGAGCCACCACAAACAGAAACATTCTCACCTGAGCACTAGTGCTATACATAGCTACCTAGAGAGAGAGAGAGCATGAAGCGAACATCGACCGAACCAGCACTACCACCGCTATAGGAAAGTAGTTCGAGGAGCCTTCATAAACCTGAAAGCTCTACGAGTAGGTATGCTGAACATGCGCTCGAGTGGTCATGTGGTGGAGCTTTCAGCTGGACTGGCAATGGATGGGTGGTGCAATCAAGGTACGGTGTGATCGAGCAGTTTGTTTTGCTCGGTTTCCGTGGTTACCATGTGGTGGACAACCAGATGTTGGTTGGTGCCGGTCGAATGTTGTGCAAAACGAAACGAAACGAATATATTGCTAATGTGACGCTTGTTTTGCGTTAGAAGTTTAGCTTAGATATCAAAAACTGCATTAAAATGACTCAAACTGCCACTCCGGGATGGATCAGAATCAGTATAATAGCTTTTGTCCAGAGTTGAAGCATTCATATTGCTGCAAGAATTTACATCATCACTTATTGATTGCACAAATATCTCTTGTCTACTAGAAATCTTAGACATTCTGTTGCATTCGATTTTTTTTAAATTTAAACGGTATTAAATCAAATAAATTTAAAAAAACACAAAACATGGCTTTTTTTGTATGAATTTTCGTGGATTTTTCGTTTTAAAGATAACCAGTGCTGTAAACAGTCCTTTACACTCATTTGAATATATTTACTGATAACTTGTTTCAGAAGCCAAATTTATTAATATGAAGAACGATAGAGCTAAAGGGTGATACGGTCAAAATTTGGTCAAGGGAAAACGCGTGTAAATCGGTGAAATCGTTTATTTAAAAAATCAAATTAAATTTCTTTTTCAAGTTCAATTAGTATAAAATTCAGGAAAAATATTCAGTTAGGCTTCCGCTTTTCCAAATCCGAATTGCCGGGCCTTACGCTTGACCCCTGCCATCAGATTTTGTACAGCCACCTTGTCCACCTTCTTCGCCGCAGAAAGCCAGTTTGCCTTGAACTGCTGCTCGTCCTTAGCAGTTTTTTTGGTCTTCTTTAGGTTCCGCTTGACAATAGCCCAGGATTTCTCAATTGGGCGGAGCTCTGGCGTGTTGGGAGGGTTCTTGTCCTTGGGAACCACCTGCACGTTGTTGGCGGCGTACCACTCCATGGCCTTTTTACCGTAATGGCAAGATGCCAAATCCGGCCAAAACAGTACGGAACAACCGTGTTTCTTCAGGAAAGGCAGCAGACGTTTATTCAAACACTCTTTCACGTAAATTTCTTGGTTGACAGTCCCGGAAGCTATGAAAATGCTGCTTTTCAAGCCACAGGTACAGATGGCTTGCCAAACCAGATATTTCTTTGCGAACTTTGACAGTTTCGTGTGCTTGAAAATATCTGCTACCTTTCCCCTTCCTTTTGCCGTATAAAACTCCTGTCCCGGAAGCTGCTTGTAGTCGGCTTTGACGTAGGTTTCGTCGTCCATTACCACGCAGTCAAACTTCGTCAGCATCGTCGTGTACAGCCTCCGGGATCGCGCTTTGGCCGTCGTATTTTGTTTATCATCGCGATTTGGAGTCACTACCTTCTTGTAAGTCGATAGTCCGGCTCGTTTTTTGGCTCGATGCACGGTTGTAGACGATACACCCAGCTTATTTGCGGCATCTCGGAGAGATAGGTTAGGGTTTCGCTTGAAACTACCGGCAACTCTCTTTGTCGTCTCAGCGGCTTCCGGTTTTCGATTTCCCCCCGATCCAGACTTTCTGGCTGTCGACAAACGTTCCCCAAACACTTTAATTACATTTGTAACGGTTGATTTGGCAACTTTAGCGATTTTGCCAACTTTGCGTGCGAGTAGCTCGGATTTTCGCGATGCGCGAGCAAAATTTTGATACGCTGCTCTTCTTGCTTGGACGGCATTTTGACAACTGAAGAGTGAATTCCAAAATCAAAATAGGAGCAACATTCTACACACACACACCTTCAAAATGAGGGGTGTTCAGGTTTTTTAAATTGCAAAATTGAAAGAAATACGTCAAGTTGATATTGACCAAATTTTGACCGTATCGCCCTTTACCATCTTCCCTAGCAGAGTAAAATAACAAACTGATATCAAATAAGTAACAAGTTTTGTTATCTCAGATATTATTTTGAACTCTATCGTATAACAAAATTAGTTATCAACATTGAATTATTTTGTTATCATCTGTTATCAATTTTTAAAGACGATTTTTGACGATCGTTACTGAATACAACCAGCATGTCATGGATATGAAATTGAGCTTTTCACCAGAAGCAGTACTTCAGTAATTAGTGTATGAATTTGATATAATGTTGATAACATGAAATTATCTCAAGTAATTTGTTCATATCACAAAATTTGTTATCAAAATGAACTCAATGATAATAAAACGAGTTAATGTTGTGATATCCAACGAATATTATTTGTTATCCCTTTTGTTATTTTGGCTGTTTATTCAGCCTGGATGATAACATATTTAGTGATCAAAGAGTGATAATCAGATATTAGAACTTGTTATCACTTTGGTATAAACCTTTGCTCGGGTTGTCTCATTCTACAACTTTATCTAGCAGTGCATTGCCCTAACTGGTGCATAGAATGATTTATATTAACTGTCATAAAGACTGTACTGGCAAAAAAATGAGACACTATGATTAGTTTGTACCTTTTCAGCGTTTGGATAAAAAAATATGAAATTTTGACAGAAACTAACTAAGAGTGTAACAGGGGGTAAGTCTCTCGGCCACTTGGTCTTAACACCCCCATGGCTTGCCCACAATGGATACTTTGCGGAAGCATTTGCGTGAATTTGACAGTTTTCTCTTAGATTTTCTGCCAAATTTACATCAACGGAACGCAAATGGATCTATTGTGGGCAAGCCTTCAAAAACACACTCCGACACACTTAAAACACCTCGCCCCCACATGAATGAGAAATTCATTTCTGGCAACACTTACAGAAATCGATTATTTGTTTTCGCACTGTTTTGTTTATCTCTAGCTTGCACTGATGTGATTCAGATTATGCATACGAGTGAGTGGATTAAACGTCAAAAAGGTCCATGGTTGCCAATAAGCATAAATTTTCGATTGTAGATTTGACAGATATGTAGAAACACACAAACACCTTCCGACACCCCGAAACACAAACACAACTTGGCAGATTCATTTCTGGACAAAATTGTCAAAAGGTCGAAAGTAACAATTGTAAACAATGACTTAAAACGTAAATTTCCTGGAAATGCCAGGTTGCTAACATCTATATCCACTACCGACTGGAAGGTAATAACTCCCTGTATCTGTTTCTGGTGCTATTTTGTTTGTTGGAGCAAGCAGATCCCTGAAAAGTACGCTAGAAGTCATTGTTTACAAATGTTACTTTCGACCTTTTGACTATTTTGTCCAGATTTGATTGATTCTATTAACGTCTCTTTAAACTGTTCGTCTGCTGTAGACGTTTTAGTTCATTCGAAACGGCATAAGGACCGCAAGCACCTGAGCGCGATAGCGTGCTCGCCGTTCCCTCTTTAGTCCATATACCCGCTCTTTTCCTTGTTTCCCTCGTCGAAACCTACAAGACTTTCTACATATCATCATTGACCTGGTCTACAGGCCGCTTGGAGGTCGGTGACAGTGGTCAGTTGTCACTCCTTTCTTTTAAAATTCGACCTCTATTCGCTGGCTTATATTTTATCATATAAGTCCAGCGCACTAGGTACTACAGGGTGCGGCAGAAAATAATGCGAAAATGTTCAAACTTGAGTATTGGGTTAATTCGTGTAGCTAGTGACTAATTTCTGTCGAAAGTGTATTTGTTTATGTTTACTTTCAAGTGCTGCATCCAAACATTCTATTTGTTTTATTGCAAATTCGTCAAAATGTTCGCGAAAGAAGTGATCACCAGTTTGTTGCTCGCCCAGAAGAAGCCGAAAGAGATTGCCAAGGTGGTAGGGTGCCATTTGGCAACAGTTTACCGCATAAAAAAGTCCCTGCAGGATGGTCCTAAGCAGCGGAAGCCGGGATGCGGACGTCCGCGCTTTGCACGCACGAGCCGAACGTGATCAAATCGGTCCGTGCAAAAATTGCTCGCAACCCGGTGCGTTCCATAAGAAAACTTGCAAAGGAAGCCAATATTTCGGAGAAATCCATGCGAGGAATCATCAAAGAAGACCTGCATGCATCTTCCAGAGCCAGAGTAAAACGCCACTTGATTACAGACCGGGTCAAGGAACTACGAGTGACTCGTTCCAAGAGATTGCTTTCCTTGTTGAAGAAGGAAAAAATGATAATCCTGTTCTCCGACGAAAAGCTTTTCAGCATCGATGCTGTGGCCAACAGCCGCACGGACCGGTTCATTTCACCGCAGAAAATGGAAAACGTTCCGGAAAAAGTGAAATTCAAATTTCAAACCAAACATCCGGCTGGTGTCATGATGGTGGTTGCAACGGTTTGAAAATGCCGCCTGTTTTCATTGATGCTGGAGTTAAAATCAATACCGAAGTGTATATCGGTATTTTAAAGGACCAAGTGCTTCCCTGGGTGAAGGCCAACTTCTCCGAGGACCAAAACGTTGTCCTACAGCAGGATGGAGCGCCGTGTCACACGTCCAATCGAACCCAACAATGGTTGAACGATAACATGAAGTTTTGGCCGAAGGATTCGTGGCCTCCTAGCAGTCCAGATCTTAATCCGTTGGATTATTCGATTTAGGCATATGTTGAAGCACGAGCCTGCAAAACATCACACCCTAGTGTGAAAACCCTGAAGTCAACCATAACACACACACATGGCAGTCAATGTCGGAGGACTACGTCCGAAAGGCATGCTCTGGCTTCCGGCGTCGGCTCGAGGATGTTATTAATAAAAATGGAGGACACATTGAATAAATTTGTTTAAAAGGACTTTATAAAGATAACTGCACTCGAAAATGTTGATATTATTGCTTGAATTAGTTGAAAATTGGATTTGAAAGAAATAGAACAAATTTTCGCATTATTTTCTGCCGCACCGTGTACAGTACAGATGATTCTGTACTACGGTCGTTGTACAATACTTCACGTATTGTGCATATAATTCCCGTTTCAACCCTCACGAGCTTCGCTTCACCCCGAGCGCATAGGCCTCAGCTGAGAAGATACCCCATATACCAGATAACCAGCCACAACGACTTATGGCCTTCCGAGACACCCCGTTACCATAACCTCTTCCTCTATTATCTAACCGTCCGTAAATAACAGGTTCAAGCCTTCAATTTCCCCGTAGGCAGCTTTCGCCACCTCGGGGTTTGCCCTTGCTCCACATAACTGCCGGATGCGCCAATCCACTTTGGGGCGCGTAGAGTCCCATGCCCGTTACCATAGCCTAGGAATCTCACACAAGGTGAGTATCTCTACTCCCGTCAGGTCTAGCCCCCACTCTTTTGTTTAAAGGGGGGGGGGGGGGGTTGTAAATGGTGTGGTTAAAAGGGGGGGCCGGGGGGAAAAATAAAGGGGGGGGGAAAAAAAAGTGGGGGGGAGAGGGGGGGGGGGGGGAAAAAAAAAAAAAGGGGGGGGGGGGGTGTTTGGTTGTAAGGCCTGTACTCGAAAAAAATGCACCATTTTTATCCGTGTGTAACTTTTTTGTCCGTGGGTAAAAATTGATGAAAATCTGGGTATAACTAGTTTGGAGTGAATTGTTTACATGTGCAAAATTTCATAACAATCGGTTTAGTGGTTATTGAGATGTCATCGAAACAAGAAGAAAATCGCCGGAGAATTTTGCGCGCCGTCATGGAAAATCCGACTGCGACCATGAGATGGATCGGAAGACAACTGGGAATCACCCATACAACTGTGTCTCGGGTGGTAAAATCGTTTAAGGAGCCCCAGACGACCGAGCGGCGGGCTGGAAGTGGAAGAAAATCGAAGACAGCTGACCCTGTGAAGGCCCGGAAGGTGTTGGATTATTTCAAGTGTAATCCGAACCTTTCGATTCGCGACGCGGCTCTGAAGGCAAAGTGTTCCGCCTGGTTCGTTCAGCAAACCATGAAACGAGCTGGGCTTCGTGTATTCAAGGTCCGCAAGGCACCGAACCGGCGTGATCAACAAAACACGGCGGCCAAATCCCGCGCAAGGAAGCTGTATCGAGAGTGGTTAACGAAACCGATGTGTGTGGTTATGGATGACGAAACCTACATCAAGGCAGACGCAAAGCAGATACCGGGGCTGGAGTTCTACGTTGCCAAATCACGGTTTGATGTTCCGGAAGACATAAGGAAGAAGAAAGTGGACAAATTCGCCAAAAAATACTTGCTCTGGCAGGCCATATGCCAATGCGGTAAACTGAGTAAACCGTACATCACAACGGGTACCATCAACAGCGAAATTTACCGCACCGAGTGCCTCCAGAAGCGTCTGTTGCCCTTCCTGCGGTCCCACGGAGGCGAGACATTATTTTGGCCGGACCTGGCATCATGCCATTACGCGCGATCGACGTTGGATTGGTACAGAGACAATAACGTTGTTTTTGTACCAAAAACCGCCAACCCCCCAAATTCACCAGAGATTCGTCCGGTGGAAAGATTTTGGGCCATAATGAAGGCCAAAGTTCGAAAATCGTCCAAGGTGTTTAAGAACGAGCTGGAGTTGAAGAAAGAATGGATGAAAGTGACCAAAAAGGTCGGCTCCACCATTGCACAAAATGTAATGAGGGGTCTTAAGGGAAAGGTGCGGGCTTTCAGCGATGGAAAAGAAATTGAATAAAGTAATTATGCCGAAACATAATCCATATGTATAAGTTCATTTCCTGAAAGTTTCAAGAAAATCCGACTTAAAATAAATTTTTGGCGAACACTTTTGTCTGGTGCATTTTTTTTCGAGTACAGGCCTTATTTGTATTTTCGGTCCCTCTGGTGTGAAGAACTAATAGAAGAAGCTGAATGTTGGGGGGTGGGGGGGGGGTCGGGGGTGGGGAGGGAGGGAGGAGGGGAAGAAGGGAAAAAGAAGAAGGGGGGGGGGGGGGGGGGGGATTGTTTGCTCCTTCTGGTAAAGAAAATATCGTGAGTGTGCCGCGAGTGGCGTGATGAACCCTGAATTAGCCGGTAGTAAACAATTACCGACAACACGACCATCATCATGTACACATCCGGCTACACTGATATGCTGAAGGGTGAGTGTGGGCTTTGAGAGAAAGATTGTCAGGTAATTACAGAACAAGGTAAGGAAGAAGAAGGTGGACAAATTCTCCAAAAAGTTCTTGGTTTGGCAGGCCATCTGTGGTGTGGAAAAATGATCCAGCCATACATCACGACGGGTACCATGAACGAGCAGATCTACCGGAACGAGTGCCTCCAGATGCGCCTTCTACCCTTCCTGCGGTCTCACAGAAGCGAGACGCTATTTTGGGCCGGGTTTGGCATCCTGCGACTACGCGTGGCCGCTGTTAGATTGATCCAGAGATAACAAAGTTGGATTTGTATCAAAAGACTTCAACCCCCCGAACTCGCCGAAACTTGGCCCGATTAAGATGTTTTGTGCCATCATGAAGGCCAAACTTCGTAAAACACCTGTCCCAGAAAATAAGGGCACACATTTCTAACGCTGCCATTTTAACATACATTTTTATTCGGGTAGTCGTCGGCTCTATCTCATTGTTTACACCCAACCGTCAAACCGAACACAACTCACAGCAAAGATTCACGCGCATTTCGAGAGATGGGAAAGATTTTCGTTAAAAAAAAGGGGGGGGGTAAAAAAGGAGGAAAAGGGGGGGTGGAGAAAAAGAAAAGGGGGGGAGGGGGGAGGAGGAGAGGAGGAGGAAAAAAAAGGGTTTAAGGGGGGTCTTGCGGTAAATTTACGAAGCGAAGCATCGCAAATGAAACAATGAATGCAAATATTTACGTCAATCAATGCTTGAAAATATACCTGTTGGCGCTGATTCGTCAACATGACTATCCTGTAATATTCTGGCCGACCTTGTTTCGTGTCACTTCGCAAAGTTGACCATGGACTGGTAAAAATCGGAATACGCGATGCTTGTACCTAAGCACATGAATCCCTCTAATTGTCGATTTTGGGCTCTGGTCAAGAGGTATGTTCGTAAGCATGTTCAGCAAGCTAATGCAGTGGAAAAGTTAAAAAGATATTGGACAAGAGCGTCTAAAATCGTTGCTTATCAATCTGTTCAGAACCTTATGAACGTTAGAGCAAAAGTTCAAGAACTTGCTTATACACGAAAAGCCAAAAATCTTCCATGAACACCAAATATATTTTTGACTCAGGGCCTAATTTCAATTTTCTTTGAGTCAAATAACAACGATATTAGTTTCAAAGCAAACATTTTTTTTGTTTTTACAATAAAGATTCCATACGACTGGATGTAGATTCAAAAATATTTTTATTTGAATACAGCATATTGTTATTTGAATCAAACATGTTTTTTTTTACTTCAATTACGTGCTTCATTTTAAATCAAAACAAAAACACTTTGACTCAAAATAAAATTGTATTGTTTTTAAAAATTATTCTGGTTGATTTCAATGATTTAATCTCAGGTATGTTTTGAATTTCTTTATTTTACATGTTTAAAGTAAAGATCAAGGTTTAATTGTTTTTTTTTAAACATTTATTACTATGTATTATGTTCACAAAATTGCTGCACCTAAATAATAATCTTTGCATTTATACTATGGGCGCATTTTGTCCTTTGTGCCAAAAAAGGCTGCTGTATCAGCTCTTTTACCTTCTTCCGTTCAATGAATTTCAAATTTTCGACGGTGTACCGTTTCGATTAAATAAGCCTAAAAATTAGAATTTTGAACATACGTAATATAGATTTACATATCTTGAAATGTACCGTTAACTGCACCACACAGCTAAAGGATAAACAGCTCGATAACAATCTTCTCCGACGAGTCTATTTTGCAGTTTTCGTGTTATAAAATGGTGCGAAGGAGATACACATATGCACGAAGCATCATAGCATTTTGAAATGATTTTGTTTTCAAATAAAATGAAAATTTTGTATATATACAGCGATTCCACGGGAAAAGAATTGAGTTGAAAAAATAAGTGGTCCGATTTTGCTCAAAACCGCTTGGTATGTTTATCATCGAAAATAATAAGACCCGTATTTTTTTATTTTTTTATTAGGATGACCATGTTCGATACAGGGTTACCAGAAAAATCGACATTTTTTACAAATTTTTTTATTTTTAAAAAAATCATAATTCTGAACCACTGGGTCGATTTGCAATGTCTTTCTATTAATAGAAAGCTCATTACTTTTAATTTTTATTAAAAATATTGATTAAAATAATTAATGTTCTTAAATTTGCTAAAATGGTCAAAGTATTTGTTTTTTATGATTTTCAAAATGTTGGACCACAACGACTATTTATTTTTATATATTTTTTATCAAAATTCAAACATTTTTACATAACATATCAAAAAATCTCAAATGTTCATCAAGCCGTTTTTGAGTTAAATTTTTTTGAAAATTTCAAGTTTTTTGCCCATACACACATGGAATGAGCATCATTTTCCAAATTTGGCAACAAGCGCTGTCTGAGAGAATCTTGGGAGGTCGGAATTGGCCACAGGGTCGGGATTGGACCAGGCTCCGCTATATTAAGGAATTGGAGCTCAAATCTCAAAGCTTTAGACTACAAGCAAGGGTTTTCTCAGATTACCTTCAATTAAAACTCAGCATTTAATTTGATTATTTAATGATTTTGATTTTGCATAATTCATCAAAAAAAAAAAAAAATATTACATAGCAAAATTCTTACAATTTAACGCACTTTTCTTCATCTGAAAACGAAAACCGTTTCACGATAATGTAATTTTCACTTTGTGGCTTAAAGTAATGAAACGATTGTGTCCCAGAGATTTGTTTTACACGAGTATAACGGTTCTTTATTTTCTTTTCCATTGCATTGTAATCTTTTTCCGAGAAAAACTCGTAATATATTTTGGAATCTACTTTAGAAACAGCCCAAGAGTAAAGTTCGTATGCAGTTGTAATATGATGGCCTTGTAAACTTGCTTTTGAAGCGTTTCGCTTTAGAACACAAGGCCCTTTTCCATGGCAAGTGGCAAAAAAGTTCCACTCTGCATTAAGACCGAAGTCCTTGTACATGTGGCACAAATTGAAAGCAGTCATCTTATTTTTGTATTGACTGCCTGATCCATCAGAAAAAAAATGGATATTTTTCAGGTGAGGTAGCTATTTTTTAATGAAATTCACACAATTTGTTATAAACAGCCGAACGGCAACATGGTTATGTTTAGTAAATTCTGCGATTGCTATAAAGCTTGTAAACTTTAAATTTTGTGCTTCATCCTTATAATATATGGCAAAAGGATGGATTGTGCATTGAGCGTTTGCCCAATGAAAACCTTGTATAGCGTCCTGAATAACAAAAGAGTAATTTTCAGAGAAGTCAGCAATTATAATGCAGTCAGTTGGTTCCAAATTAATTTTGAGTTGTTTTAAGTAGTTACCTTGTTGCTGTGCAATAAAATTATGCGGAGATAATTCGCTTAATTTTTCTAAAAATGTTTCCACAAACTCTTCTGCATCCATTCGCATTGAATTTAGATGACAACGATCTGTTTGCTTCCATTGCTTAAATTCTAAGGAATCGATATTTTCAAGAAAATTCATCAGGTCATTCTCCAGTGTCTGCGTACCCAGGCAATGATCACAGGCTTTCAACCAACATTTTTCTGTAGGATTTTCACATAGTATTTTAAAAAACAAGTCATGATACGTTTTTAAATGGTTAGGAATAAGTTTCTTATCCTTAAGGGTTTTAAACATTAATTTAACATTCTGATGATAAATGCATACGCAGACAGTATGCGTTCCACTTGAACCAGCCAGAATACAATTTTTTGGGCGGCTGCTAGAAAACATTGAAAATCCAATTTTAAAAGTAGGATATTGCTCTTTGAAAATCAAATAAATTTCACGAAGGTTACATAAAAGTAACCTGCGCTGAACATGCACTTTTTCTTCTGCCATATTTTCAATAACGAAATCCCTTTTCCCAGGACATGCTCTGCTTATCTCGTCACTATTATAAAAGTCCCTAACTACAGTTAGAGTATCATCGCTCAAAGCTAACATATTTACTCTGGTCTCCGGTGTGCTCATAAAACCTTTTTGAATCTGTAATTCCTTTGCACGTTGAGCAGTTCGTTGCGAAACACCGAATTCTTGCATAATTTTGTATGCAGTCCAGGATTTGGGGAGAGAAGTTAGAATCCTATATCGATCGTTTCTGTCAGATGTTTCATCAAATTTTGCCTTCATCTGTTGAAGAATTTCCTGTCCGTCTCCGGGTTTCTGGGCAGCAGCGCTACCAATTGATTCAGAACTCGTTGATTCCAAAGAAAACAAAGATTCTGAAAACAAGATGGAAAAATATCACAATTAGTTAGGAACATTTTTATTTGTATAATGTAATACAGATTGTATTCGATTATTTGAAGTATGATAGGCAACTGCTCTAAAAATTGAGCTACCAGGTCGGATTAGGTAAGATTATACGGAACTGATATTTTTTTTAAATTTTCTGAATAATCGAGTGCAACTTGTATAACGTAGCAAATCATGACGTCTGAATAAACAAAAAGAAGAGATTATTCTACTTACCAACACTAGGAACAGCGTCAATTTCCGATGATCTAGCGGCATTGGGATCGATTATTTCGAAACCACCATTATTGATGTTTGCTGATGCGGCGAAATTGTTCACTCTAGATGGTCCGGCCACGGCGAAATTAGTGGTGGCTGATGGTCCGGCAACGGCGAGATCATCAAGTTTCGATGGTTCAGAAACGGTGAGTTCTTGATTTCCACATTCTAGATTAACTGCACTTGGAGTTGCTGGCTCGTTTTCTTTCTCGATAAAGCGATAAAGTCTGCAATAGCAGGTATTACAAATGTAGGAACAGCTTTTATCCAATTTTATTCTCCTTTCCGCTGCATAACCATATAGTTTAGGAGTAACTTTCTTGTAACTATTACTCCAAACATGGCAATTTGAGCATTCGTGCTTCATTGTATTAAACGTTTAAAATTAACACTTCATTTGATCACTTTTTAAAAATAAAAAATAAAACATTGAAACACTTTTCTCAAATTTTTGCTAGTACACGCGAGCAAATTCCTTTTAATTCTACTGGAAGCTTACTTACAGACTTCGAGTGCTCGACTTGAAGGGAACATCACAGTAGGTCTAGTATTTATAGTAGGTTTGTTGGTACCGCAGTGTGTGAGGTAGGGGAGGTAGGGGAACTGCCCCCATATTAATCTCATTGTTCCTATATTCATCCTACGATGAATCCACAATTGGACAGTTGAAGGATCGGTTTCGTTTTCTAATAATGTTTGCTTACGTTAAATAACTACAACAAACACTACTAACTAATCCTTCAACTGCCCAATTGTTTGATTCATCATAGGATGATTATAGGAACAATGAGATTAATATGGGGGCAGTTTCCCTACTTGAGTGTGTTTATGTGTTTGTTTGTTACCTAAAATGTTGTTTGATACCAACAAGGTTATTCATTATTACTTCGTTTGAAGGTAGTCAAATTTGTGCTGTGTTGTTTATTTAGTTGTTTTTGTGATGAAGGTATAAATTTAAACAGCCACGAATATCCGTTTCCTTGACCCTTGCTAAGCAAGTTTTTGAGATTTTGTTTGTGGATTGCTATGCCTTCCGCTACATTTAGTTTCGTTGAATATATGTTCAGCTACTTTTGATTTAAAATAAAATAACTACAATGAAATAATTCCCGCAGTTATTTTGAATTGATGGAAAATGATGCTCATTCCATGTGTGTATGGGAAAAAATCTTGAAATTTTCAAAAAAAATTAAACCAAAAACGGCTCGATTTGAGATTTTTTGATGTTATGTAAAAATGTTTGAATTTTGATAAAAAAAATATAAAAATAAATAGTCGTTGTGGTCCAACATTTCTAAAATCATAAAAAACAAATACTTTGACCATTTTAGCAAATTTAAGTACATTAATTATTTTAATTAATATTTTTAATAAAAATTAAAAGTAATGATCTTTCTATTCATAGAAAGACATTGCAAATCAACCCAGTGGTTCAGAAGTTATGATTTCTTAAAAATATTTTTTTTTGAAAAATGTCGATTTTTCTGGTAACCCTATATCGAACATGGTCGTCCTAATAAAAAAATAAAAAATACGGGTCTTAATTTTTTCGATGAAGAAGAACATACCAAGCGATTTTGAGCAAAATCGGACAACTTTTTTTTTCAACTCTATTCTTTTCCCGTGGAATCGCTGTATATATATATATGTATATAAATTACAATCACATTCGGCTGTGATAACTTTTAAAAAAAACTAGACTACTACTCGCGACGACTGTTTAACTCGAACTGTCTTTATTCATTATATCAAAGGCCTAACTGCCCTGCCTTCTTCCCTAAAACTGCTAGTCTTGCACCTAGCAACGATGTGACTCCGGTCACGTTGTCCAGCGTGGTGATATTTGATGTCTCCGCATTCCCGACGGTGTCCAGCTTGGGTGTTGCTGACTCTGCTGTCTGGGTGCTGATGGTCGGTCTCGGTGAAGCAGGCGACTCTACATCCGTTGACGCTGGAGGCAAGCTATGCTTAACTAGCCCTTCCTCAAGTATTGTTCGTCCCGAACAATCCACTATACTTCTGGTACGCCAATATTTGATGAATCCAAAGACTACTAATGCGATTGTAAGGATGATAATTGTGCTGATCGATGCGAGTCCAATTTTGTGGTTGAAGTTGACTGTTTCCAATTGACGTCTGTTTTCCAAATGAAGTTCGTGCAGTGCTGAAAGGTTAACGTGCTTTTCTATGTGCAACGTCTTTATTCTTGTGAGTTGTAATGGCAGAATTGATGCCTGTTTGAACCGAAATTCGTAATTTTCAAATAGCTCGTTTTTTATGTAAAGTGAACAATTTTGGAATGTTACCAGATGAATTCCGGTTAGTTTTGTTGTTTTGATGCCGCAGGTGCTATTGATGGGTACGTCTTGTTGAACGGCTATCACCAATAGTGTTCCTGGTGCAATCATTCTGATTTCCAATGTTGGCGGTTTTTCCAAAAACGAACATTGTCCTTTTTGTCCTCGTAGAATTGAGGTCTCGCATGGATTCTCGTTGATTACCATTAGTTGTCTTCTTTCGCAGATTGTAGTTTGGTCATCCCCCTGGCATTTTGATGTGATGGCTAGGACTTGCTCTGCATTGAACAAAACTTCTTTGTGTGTTAGTTTCACCGTTTGGTTGGACAGCGGCAAAGGCTCGATGATTACTTTTTTGTAGACTGTTGGGGTGAGCCTTGGGATGTTCACACAGATGATGGTTGATGTCCCTCGGTGGAGTACGGTTGTTGACATGTAACTGCTGGCATCGTCTAGGCCGTTGATATCTAATCCCTGACTTTTTAGCTCCTGAACTATAGTTTCTATTTCTTTGGGTGTCATTACAAATTTATTGATGATATTTACTTTAGCTAACAATATTGCGTATTCTATGTTCTTAAAGTTCTCCAGGAATGTATCTAGTTGAAATATAATGGATATCTTGTGATTTTCCGTTAGGATATAATTATCGTTTTTCAGAATGCTATTGAGAATGTTTTCCTGCTTTCTAATGTTTTCATTGATCAAGTTAAGCCTATTTTCAAATTTTGAATTTACTTTGATTTGTTTGTTATTTTCGTCAATAAGTACGTTTCCTGATTTTCTAATTTTGTCTAGATTGTAGTTAATTGTTTGCAAATCATCGGCATCTAAATTGCCTGTAACGTATTTAATTGCTGTACCTAAAATATTTATGGATCTTTTGCTTCTATTTGGTTTTGCGTTAAGTGTGTTGAATATAAATTTAATTTCATTAAGTTTAAATTTTATAATGTTGGAAAAATCACTTGATGAATTTTTTAATTTGTTTACAGCATTTTCGATTATCAAGATTGATATCTCGAATTGTGAAAAGTCTATGACATGCAGTAGCCTATCATATCCGGCAATTACTCTTCCCTCCCCCCTTTGAAGAATCAACGCTCCTGCGTTGTTGGTGATATCGTGGATTTGGATTGAGGATAATGTAGGTGAGGGTATAATTAGTGCGGTGAGGATGAATGGGATCCAGTTATTTGGGGTCATCGTGTTTTGGTTCCTTGCAATTCGGTCTGTTGTTTTTTTTTTTCTGAAATGACATTTTTTTTTTTTTTTAGTATTATTATTCTGGTTTTGTTAGTTAGTATAAGTGGGATGTTATGGGGTGTGGGATGTATAAAAAATAATTATTGGTGGTGTTTCGTGTTCATTTGTTTAAATGATCACGAACTTCATTCATAAGTTCCACTAAAGCATCCGTTGAATCCTTTCTTATGTGGCTTCGGACTGCGGCTGCTGCAGCGAGCTCGAAAAGATTCTCACTTAAGATGAATCTTGCTGCGGCTGCTTCTCTTGATTGTACATTCTCCATCGAGACTACTTTGATCCTATGAAGTTGCATGCAGCACAAACTAAATAAGATTTCATCTCTAAGTTTATTGTTCATTCTGAAAGTAGAAAAATATTAGATCCGTTTTAAATTGTCTTTATGTATCTCCCTCCCGTTGTCATCAATTAGAATTCTGCCTTTATTTTCTGCAACGGTGATTGGTGAATATTTTGGTTTCGTTTTCCTTTTAATGCCTTGAACTCTGTTGAAAGCAACCTGGTCTGGGGTAAAAACTGGTGCAGGTTCTTTGTTTTTATTATGATACTCTAGGTTCCGTGTCTTCGACTTGTCGTGTGCTAATATGATTTCGTCATAAACTTTATCCCTAGTTTCTATAATTTGTTCCATATTTAGAGGTCTTTCTTGGTTGTCTTTCAAACCATAAAAAGCTTCTCTAGGCTTCAACTTAATTGCTGAATGTATCGAGTTGTTGTACTGTGTACAAGCAACGTTGAAAATTTCTTTGATGCTCAAATTCTGGTAAGTTGGTTTGATGCATCTGAATATTTCTCCAATAGTGGAGTGAAACCTTTCCACTAACCCATTGCTTTCGCTATGGTTTGGTGGTATGAAGAATATTTGTATATTAAGATCATGGAGGAGTCCACGTACCTCAATTGATCTTAATGCCGGTTCATTGTCACAAACTATAAGACGAGGAGTTCCAAAGATTTTAAAATACTTTGTCAGTCCTTTTCTTAAATCAAGAATGTTTCTAGTTTTAATATGAATTAATGTACTGTATCGCGAAAATTTATCAATAAAAGAAAGAAAGTATGTTTTTTCTGCTATAAATATGTCAACGTGCACTATGTCGAGAGGTCTTTCCGGGTTTGGAGTAGAACCTAATGTGACTTTGTACGGGTGTCGATCGTATTTGTTTTTGTGACATGTTTCACAGAGCTTAATGAAGTCTCGGATTTTCATTTTCAACTTTGGAAAATAGAATCTACTTGAGATTTGTTGATGATTTTCCCAGATGCCTCTATGGGAACGATCATGCGTTTGTTCTATTATGAGGTTTTGTTCCTCTGGGGTTCTGAGATCTATAAGGAGTTTCTGTGAGAGGAATATTTTAAATGAATTACCTCTGCTGAAATGGTTCTTATAGGTTGTTTGAATCAAATTCATCAAACTTTCAGAACAATAAATACAATTAGTCCTTTTAGGATCCATGTAATCTTTAAAAATGTTAAAGATGATAGGTACACCGAAAACGAGTCGAGTTATCGTTCTTCGGTACACTCTAGGGAAAATTTCTTCGTAATTGTCTTGAGAGTCTGGGCCAACTTTCAGGACAATTTGATTACAAAATGCATTGACTGGCAGTTCTGTACATTTTATAAATTCAGAATCGTCTGTATCTGCAGAATGAACGGTTTGCTCGTCAGACGATGTAACCTCATCATCTGAGTCAGCATCTTGAGCAGATGTGCTGTCATTAGATGATGTGGTTTCATTAACATTGAGTTCGTTACGTATTCTAGATAGGCTATCTGCCACTACGTTCTGTTTACCAGGACGATAGTGGATCTCATAATCGAACTCTCCCAGTGAAAGACGCCAGTGAACCAATCTGTTATTCGAGTCTTTCAAATTAAGTCCATATGTGAGGGGTTTATGGTACGTGTATAGGACAAATTTTCTTCCATAAAAAAAGGGGGGGAATTTATATACCCCCATACAAAACCTAAAAACTCTTTCTCACAGGTAGTGTATTTTCCCTGATTTATTTTGCGGGTCGGAAGCTATCGGCTTATCGTTTCCGATGATTCCTTGGGACAATACGGCGCCAACTGCGAAATTAGAGGCGTCTGTAGTTAATATGAATTGCTTCGAAAAGTCAGGGTATTGCAGTATATTGCTTCCTGATAGAATGCTTTTACACTTTTCGAAGGCATCGATGAAGGCCTTAGAATGAGAAATTCCTTCGCCTTTTCTTAATGCGTTGGTTAGAGGCTTTG